>VOCN01047658.1:0-19875 GCA_007922305.1 Dermatemys mawii
AATTTTAGTTTCACTTAATATTTGCACTGCTGACAGAAGGGCATTGCCAGTAGTGGTGCTTCTGTCATTGGGACTGACCCATACAAAATGGAATGAAATCCTGAAAATGAAATGAGATCACAGCAATGGAAATTTACCTTCCTCTCAGTATTTTGACCATTTCACGGCTGTTAATATAACAGAATAGTGCTTCTAGATGAAGATTCAATACAGGGATAGCTTCTCTGATGTCACATCAACCATATCGTATATACACAATACTCTGAAGGTTGTTTATTTTTGAATACCCATAGCTGTGTTAGGTGCTTCAGAGAAACAGTTGCAGGCACAGTCCATTCTCTGAACAGCTTACAAGTTTAGGAATTCTGTGAACACCCCAGCAATCACTGCAGAAGACAGAGGAGGGTTCTTACATTTTCCCCTCCAGCCTGCAGGTTGGGATCATTGTATAGCCAGCAAACATATCCCAAGGGAAAGGAGAGAAAGACAGTGGCTCATGTTGTTCCCCAGTGAGTTGTCAGGGTGTCTCTGACAGGTTCTGGAGTCAGGAGGATGTGTCCAGCCCTCTTGAGCAGAACTGAAGTTAGCATGATATAGTGCTACATATAGAGCATGTCCCAGTTAGGAGGAACATAATAGAATGGGAGTAATGTGGACTCTGCAGAAGCCCATAGGAAGAAAGAAAATGTTATGACAATGATAATATGAGATACCAATAAAAATTAATCTGCTGCAGTTATTAGCCAAAGAGATCTCAAATATCCATTCAAATTCATAGGCTGTGTTGTGAGTGCTACAGCAAAGTCACCCTCACATAAGTGGTAAGAAAATAACCACATATGGGACCTATTACACTTTACAACATACCAATACAGTTTCTGGGTCCAGCAGAGAAGGGCACATATGCATATGGGTGCCTTCCCTTAGAATTCTCAGGGAAAAATCGCTCAGGCCTGAATTCTTCCGGATCTGGAAAAATTTCCGGTTTTCTGTGCAGCACATAAGGAACCACGACTACCTCTGTTGCTTTTGGTATCTTAAATCCTCCTGCAAAAACAGTATCAACATGCCAGTGAAGAGAGTGGCTTTCTGTAAATGTATAAAAAGCTCAAGACCAACTCGTGACTTGTGCAACACCTTGACGGAGCAGATATTTATCATGCCTAAAATGACGAATACATATAAAAGGCTGAGCACCACTTACTAATATAGCAATCTTCACTTGTGGTGCGGGCAAAGAATGGAACAGAAGGGAAGAGACGAAGGGCTTCTTTAACAACACACTCAAGATATCGGAGCTTCTTCAAGTCATCCATTGTGACAGGCCGGTCAGAGTTCCCTGATCAGAATCACAACAGTGGTGTGAGATGCAACTGTCCTAATCAGACTAAACACACAAGCTATGTTAAAAAGCTCACAGCTATCTTAAACGAGGACAAAATTACAACTGCACCACTGTTTTTACGGGTTCAACTATTATTATTTATTGTTTGTATTGAGGAAGCATCAATGAGCCCCAGTTATGGACAAGGATTCCATTGTGTTAGGCAAAGATATATAAGAAAGATGGTTCTTGACCCAAAAAGCTTACAGTCTAAGTACTGAACTCTGTCACAACTCCCTTAGCATCAAACCAACTCCTAGTGACATCTCTTTCTCCACAGAAGAGTTACAGCATATACAGTGGTTTGCCTTTTTAAACCTCTACACAGAAATGAATATATAAACCATATACTGTACCATGCAAACTTAAACCCACATCCAAGGAAAGAGTAGAAACTTACCAAACACTTCATCCAATTCTCTGTGAACTTTCTTCTGAGCTTCAGGATGGCATCCAAGTAAGTAGATGGCCCAGTTCATAGCAGCAGCCGTTGTATCATGCCCCTAGAGATACAGATTTACTCAGATATTCAGATCTGCATTATCCTCATTCATATGAAGATAAATGTGTACAAAGAAATGGGGATCGTATAATGGTGTAGCCTAACTGGCCAGATCCAGAAGAAAAGGTAAGATTATATGAAGCCATGTAACAATTTGATACCCAAGACAGAACAAGAAATATCCAGTTATGTAATAGGATGGCTGGAGACTAAGATAAGAAAAAACAAATCATATTAATTAATAAGCATTAGTCCCTTTGCCATGACTCTTCTATTACTTAGCTTTTCTATGTTGGGGGGGGTGAAAGGTCTTCTTCCACATTCAGTCTCTATGATGAAGAGGTTTGCTATTGCTTCCTTGTAGATATAAACTTGTTGTCCCACTAAATCTCTCTGAACAGTTACAGTAATTTAAACACTGTATAGCAATCTTCAAGTCACTATTTTTTCCTCAGACAACTGTTGAAAGGGCATTTACCTTTCTTCACCACTTTCAAATGAAATGTAAGTGTACCTGTTATTTTAGTTACTCATTATCTTTATTATCCCATGATAAGATATACAGTATTAACATCAATTGCCAGAAGGGAGCAACGCAATTTAATATTGCTAAGATTAAATATTACAAACATAAAACTCATCCATTCAGGTACTATATGCTAAAGAAAACAAGAGAATATTCACTAGCAACATTTTAGTACAACAAGTTTAATTTTAATCAAATGTACTCTAATTATGCCATAGAATAATAGCGACCACCGTACAATTAATTCCACTGCCTCCTTACACCAGCAGAAAACTGGACTAGTACAGCAGGGAACCAGATCCAGTGTGATCATTTCCAGTCATCCTGTGTCACAACCGATCGTAGTATAATGGAAAGGGTCCAAAGACAGCTGACAAAAGCAATTAGAAGTATAAAGAGATTCATTGTGGGAAGAGATTGAGACCATTCAGTTTAGTTGGAATACCTCAAACATGAAAGTATCCACTTCCTCGCGAATATCCATGTAACTCAGTTTGTTCCCTTCATCATCAGTTGTACTGAGAAGCATATCAAGAAAAGCCCTTCTCCTTTTGGACCCACTTTGTTCACAGCTGTCATCAAAGTCATCTTTCTGTTCTGTGTGGTTCTTTATTTCACGGACTTTTTCTGCAATAACCTTAGATATAAAGAAATCAATATATTCTTTTTCCACAGTTTAGATTCCACAATGTAAGTGTGTGGCCACTGCACACGTACTTTAAAATAACTCTTGTCCCAGATATTTACAAACTGATTCTACCTCTGACTCCATACTATGCACTGGTTGGTGATAGGATACCCACCCCCTTAGAATTAACCTTAGTATTTGTTTTCCTATTTACACTGAGCTTGCACAGGTCAGGGTTGTGACTCATGTAGAATCTGAGTTTTTAAATCCATGCTAGCTCTTTGCTTTGATTGTCCTTCATTTCTGACTCTTCAACACTGTCTCTGTAGTAAGTTACATTATAAGACTGTATAGCAGGGGTGGGGCAAACCATGGCCTGCAGGATCATCCTGCCTGGTCCCTGAGCTCCTGGCCAGGGACACTCCCCCCGACCCCTCTCCTGCCTTCCCTCCTTGCCTAGAGCCATGCCGCTTCACAGGCAGCACTGGGGGGGGGCTATGGGGGAGGAGCAGGGCTGTGCGCTCCTGCAAGGCAGCATGCCCACCCCTGCTGTATAGTGAGAGTGTATCACACACAATGCACATCAAGCTGTTATAGAAAGACAGGATTTGAATGGTAACCCTTGTTAAGCACATCGTTATAGCTGGAGAAAATGAATTAAAATCAGTTGTTACTTCTATGGATGTAAAATTAAGAGGAAATAGCGAACTTTTATAAAAAGTAGGTCATCTCTATGTATTTCTTCCTTGCTGAAGTGTATTCAGTGAGGGTTTTATTTTTAAGTTTTCCATGCAGTCCAAATTTCTATCATTTTCACAAAATTCAGATCGGAACTGAAATATTTAAGTACTGGACAAAGCACCAGAATAAAGCAGAAGGCCATTTTCAAATATTTTAGCAGTTACGAAACTTAGGGTGAAGTGCTCCAATTATTTTAAAATGTTCAGAACATTGTATGTTAAGGAATTAGGATGATCCTATGTGATTTTTTTTTTACCACCCACTTACAACTAAGTTATACTATTACCATGTGAGGGTAACCCATTGGCTAAAACCAACACTCAAGCAACAATTTCCAAATTACATTATCTCTCCTCTTCAGAGGATTTCTTTAGGGACTGAATATCATAAACATTCAGTTCCCCTATTATATATATATACACACCACAGATAAGGTGATGTTCCCAATGGCTGATTCCCGGTCACCACATTCACTGTCTGGAATCTCTATGTTACTACATTATTTCTCTCCATTGATGGGAACACAATTGAAAAAGGAATAACAGGTTACATTGTCAGTAAAACTGTGAAGGATCTTGAGGCTTCGAGTATGTTCCCTTCCTTCTTGGAACAAAGGGTACATCAAGTCAGACCAAAGCCAAGGAGACTTCTGTCTATGATGAATGAGGTCACTCATCCTAGGGTAACAAAAAGAGCATTGTAATATTTATTTCTAAAAACATATTCACATCATCTCCACAAAGCCTAATAAGGTCTAAATTTCTCAGTCCTGGACAGGATGATACAAGTACCATTTGATGTTGAAGACACAAACCATTTTGTCTAATCTTTAGCAATGTCCTCAATCCACTTTTAATTAATTATAATGCTCAGTACCAGCTATTATACTTTTTACATTTTAATTCATTGAACTGCTTTTGTCCAGTGAAATCTATTTTCCCATACAGATCAGTGTTAATCCAAGAAGTTTGTCACTATGATAAAAAAAACCTGGGGCTAACTTTTTCTCTTGATCACACTAATGTAATGGTCTGATTCTTATGGTCACTAAGGTGCCTTTATACTGCTGTGGCAATAAAAAGGGATCTTTGAATTAGAATAAATTATAGTTACTCTCACTGTAAGTTCCTTTTACACTGCAACAGTGGGACTCTAATTTATTCTCACTTCACGGTTGTGTTGCTCCTCCTGTAGTCTTTTGCACTAACACATGAGTGCAAAACATTACCATTCTCATCTGACACCATTTCACACTCACATTGCACTGTGTCAATGTTTATATAAGGTGCAAATCAACAGTGAGTTGGGCCCAGTGTGCTATATAGACGAAGTATACTCATGCCCTTCCCTCACCCCCACATAAAAAAGGCTTAAAGGACTTGTGGAGACTAGTCCAACCAACGTTAGCTATGGAAGGGCCAATTTGTAATGGCAACCTGTTCACACGTTATAGCAGCTGGCCTTGGGGAGCCATTACAAAGGTCTCTTCTGTGCACGTACAGCTTGTATAGGTAATACCATCGTACTGCCACTTCACCTCCATATACACTCTCCCACACAGGGGCAATGCAAGACCTAAGTTGCACAGCAGGTCTTGTGCGTGGATGAACTGTTGTTCTTGTGCTGGACTGGTTGTTCTACCAGATTTTGCTTGAGTAAGAGTTGAGGTGCTACAGCTGGCATTGGCATTCTCAATCCTACACCAACAAAACTTTAAGACAGACTTGAAAGATCTATACTTACTTATAAATAGCATGGACATATTCAGAATCCCTATTCTTCTGAGCACCGACATTCTTCCCCATCGCAGTTTCTAGAGAGAGAAAAGAGAAATGTATTAAGAATACATTAGCTGGGTGGAAGACCAGAAGTACATTGACAACATACAGCCAGGAGTTGCATGAAAGCACTGCAGCCATTTACATCCTCATCTCATGTCATTTCTCGTGTTTTAGACTGTGTACTCTCTTTGTGAGTCTAGTTCTAATATTCCTGTTCCTTTAACTCTCCCTCAGCTTAGATTCCATATCCTGTCTCACCCTATAACACCATGTTTGATTGTTCAGATAGACACAAGCATAATTAAAACAGAAAAGATGTGTTCAGTGTTGATAATGCCAAAGTAGTGGTACAAGACCAGCAGGGTTTTTTGGGTTTTTTTCTCAACTATCTCAACAAATGAAACTGTACCATTGTGGACAATTGTAGTCTTCTCATCATTAACAGCACTTTTATAGCACCTGCTGAATCATCACCAGGACTTACCACAGATTATATCCAGGGCGCACAAAGTGATGTCTAGAAAGCAATCAAAGGGCTCTTTGTCAACATGCTTTTCAAGTTTATCAATCAAAATATTGGCTTGTTCGTTCATAACTTCTAGAAAATCAGCTAAGATTGTGAAGTGGAACGTGGGAGTTATCATTTTCCTTCTGGAACGCCACTTATCTCCAGTGCTGCAAAATAAAGGGTGGGAAATTAAATATAAAAAGCCTCACCAAAAAGGAAACAATTAATTGCCTGTGGAAGTGCTCAGTGAATATACAATTCCTTGCATTAGAGTAGTTACAACTGGTAGATTTTAAAGCTAATCTTTTCAAATGTTGCCAGTGACAATGTAGTTGTTGTCAGTCCATCCTCATTGATGACAGTAAAGAGTGGCTCCAATGACTTGTAACATTTTTCATAAATAAATTAATGTCAGTAGTTACTGCCAACACCACTCACCATAAGGGGCAAAGTGGAAGTACATTTTGCTACAAAACTCTTCTAATCATACAGTGCTACTAACAGCTTGATGCTAACTGTAGCTACTGCAAGACAAAAACAGTGAACAAAGTTACCCTAAGGCAAGGGCTGACATTGGGAAGGCACCTGGTGTGTAAGTGAGGAGGAGAAGGGTAAATAAGAAATCTCTTGTTCAATATTTAGCAATCCAGCTCCGGCTAAGCCCATCTTCACTGATAATCGTACATAGAAGCTGCCTTTGTTTTTCCACTGTGTAGAAAAGTGAGGTTTAGGGATAGTTATAGCCTTATGTCCAATTTATACATCAGTATCTTCTACCAAACATCTCTCAGAGAAGAGGATTCTTCTCCCACAAAGCTGTTTGGGTGATGGGACAGGGACATTTATGTGGTCCCTCTCTCCTGCAGGGAGCTGTTTCTACTGCAGTGAGACCAACTAGTCTCCCTCCTCCCATGAACCTCTTTCAGGGTGCTTGATCCCAGCCTTCCAAGCCATCTGGCTCATTCTGGTTGGGCCAAGTCTACTCCACCTTCCCCTCTGCTGACGCTTCTACTGGGGTGTCACTGATGCTTCTCCAGTCCCCCTTGCAATTACTGCTAGCCTTTGAGGTATGGATGTGCTTGATCTTGCACCATCACAACAAAGGCTGACCAAAGGAGCCAGTGGGTCTTCTCTCCTTAGCTACTCTAGCCTGTCTGCTCCTGATGCTGAATCCCTGCTGCAATCTTAAGAGGAGACCCAGCCTGTGTCTCAGATGGCTTCAGCAGGGAACACAGCATCTTCCTGTTTTGAGCATGGGAGCTCACAAACCCCCTGCCCAAAATCTCCTATTTTTAAAATGTCCCCAAACTGAGCATTTCCTTGAACAGACCCTCCTTTGTCTATAGAGTGAAAGTCAGGAATACAGCAATGCAGTGAGATCCAGCCACAGTGTTAGTCTCTAA
The DNA here is from genome assembly GCA_007922305.1 of Dermatemys mawii. Classification (NCBI taxonomy): domain Eukaryota; kingdom Metazoa; phylum Chordata; order Testudines; family Dermatemydidae; genus Dermatemys; species Dermatemys mawii. Next base: position 7,474 of record VOCN01047658.1, read on the forward strand.
ATAGCAAAAAATTATTGGGGAAATAATCCCCAAAATATTTACAAAAGATCTGAAATGGCAGATACCCACATTAGAGTTGTGCTTCCAGAACAGCATAAGTAGGTACTATTGCACTGCAGGAGGAGTAAAGTTGGGCCCAGTCAGGGCCACTCCTCCCTCACGAATGGCATCCCCAAAACTGTACAGAGGAGACATCCACAGTGGATATTAGGTGCCTTCCCTCCCCCGGCACGTGTCCTCTGGGGCAAAAAACAGCAAAGGAGCCAGCCAGAGACCAAAGCCAGCAGAGCAGCAGTAAAAGCAACCGAAGCAGACACCCATGAACACTGATAATATTTTCCACAGCTTTGACTGGACTTTCTCTGCCTTGTGCTGACTGGGACTGGAGGGGGAAGGGACTGAAGCAAATAGTCAACGTCTCTATACAGTAGACTCTCCATTATCCAGGATGATAGGGAAAAAATTAATCTCGGTTAATAAAATCCCGGATAATCACCATCCATAGGAAATATGAGGAGAGGGGGTTGGTTCACTAGCCATCCTGCACCGCAAGGAGGGGGTATTGGTTCACTGGCTGCCCTGCGCCCTGGTGGGGGGTTTCTTTGTGTCTGATTGGGGCAGCAACAAAGCCAGAGCCGGCCCTGTGAGTTACGTATATATATTTTTTTGACATCCTGGTTAATCCACAACCTGGTTAACCCAATCCTGGATAATCGAGAGTCTACTGTACCTCACGCCCCCTCCACATCTGACCTGCCCCATATACCTTCCTCACTTCCCTCTTCTCATCTGCTCTCTCTCTCTCTCATTACTCTCCTTTGCTACCTTTTCTGTTGTGTGAATCTCCTGCTAGCCCCCTTCGGAAAAAATCATAGTACTAGTATGATATTTGTGCTTCACATTATTTACTTTGCTTGGGGGTCATATCTCTTTCCCTCACCCTGTCTGTCTTGTCTACTTATATTATAAGCTCTTCAGGGAAGGGAGTATCTACTACTGTGAATGTGTATGGTGCCTAGCACAAATGGGCCCTGATATTGGTTGGTCCCTGGGCATTACCCTAATAATCATGATTCATAATAATAAGAGACTATCCCTTCAGCAGAAATATAAGTGTGTATAATTGATAAATACATAAACAGACCACCCTTGATACAGCACATCAATCTAAGCTGACTGAGAGTCAGAGTCTGTCTGCAAGCTTGCTTTTCATTACACCCCAGTAGCTGCACTTAAGTTAAGTTCTACAAGCATACATGAAGACAGAATTTAGTAATTCTGAATTAGATAACTGGCAAAGTGTTCAGGGTGTGCTTCACAAAGGGGAGTTAAGTGCTGAATTCAGATACCTTGTGCAGAATTTAGGTCTAGTTTGCTACAAAGTACAAAAGGCCATAATAATGAATGCAATGTTACAGTGGTGACTAAGGAGCTGCTTGCAGCTTTGAAGGGTGAAGGATTCTCCTGCTCCATTCCCCTATAAAGTAGTGTTCAATATGTGCACTATTCTTCTTTTGAGCCCCAGGGTTTGAACAGAGCTACATTTATTGTGCCATTTGCTCTGCATCTAAACTGCTTGGTAGCCCTGCAGTGGGGCAGTGTGGTCCAGCCGCTCAGGTATTGGAATAGGAGTCAGACGACCTGGGGTTTTGTGCCACTGTTCTACTAGATGACCTTGTGAAAGTAACTTCACCTTTCTGTACCTCAGTTTCCCAATATTTAAAATGAGAAAAATATTTACCCTCATTTTAAAGGCTCTCTGAGATCTACAAGTTAAAAGTGATACATGAGAGGCAAGTGGAAGTAGCAATAAAACACACACAAAAACATTTAAAGGATGGAAGGAAGAGGAAGCAAATGGCAGTGAATACAAGTTAAAAATGTAGAATACTGATATGTGAAGATAAAGAAATATATGAAATATGAATGTTCAAATGGGTTAGAGACAATAATAAGGTATTTTTTAAACACATTAGGAGGAAAACAACCCTATGCCAAGTATCAGAACTTTGCTAGATGTAAATGATTTCATTGTAAATACTGATGCAAAAAAGGGAGAAATGTTCAACAGATATTTCTGTTCTATGTTTGGAACCATGCAGCAGCCTGAACCTCTTATACACAATGTTGTGGATGGAACAGAAAGGTCAACTTCTATAGCAAAGGAGGTTGTGAGGTAGTGATACTCACCTCTCAGGAGCACCCTCTTCTGGTTGCATGTGTCTACACTCTTTCAGTTCTGGTGGCCCATGTTGGTGGTTCCTCAGGCGATTTTTCAGCGATTCAGCCCTCCGGCCGAATCACCCACATTGTCTATATGTGAATCAGAACAGACCCTTTCCAGAATATACCCTTTCCAGACTTAAAGAGTTCAGTCTTTAAATAGTCCTGGTCCGTATGGGGTCACATTCCCAGGGCTTCCTCCCAAGAGACACTATCTTCCTGCGGCCCTACCCAGGCTCAGTCCTAGAAACTAGGCCAGGATCTCCTTCTTAGCTCCTCCAGTCACTGCCCAAACTGAGCTGTTCATGGTCCTGCTGTTCTTTCAGATAGCCAGTAACCTGATCCTTTCCCTTTCAGTTCCACACAGCAGCTTACTGCTCTTGACCTGTTGCTCCTCTTTATATTGACCTTCTGGCCCCTGAATGGCTCCGATTGGTTGCCTCCTTTACAGCCACTGCTAGGTGGCTTGGGTATTCTGCACCTCTCTGGGACAGGGCGTGGCAAGACCCTGAGGCCTCCAGCAGGGGGCCTCAGGGCCTAGTCTACCCTGTAACACAGCTTCTGCTTAAATAAAACATTTAGAGCCTTAAAGGAACTAGCTGAGGTGGTATCTCAATCACTAATGTTAATTTTTAACAAATCTTAGAAATCTGGGGAAATGCCAAAGGATAAGAGCATTGCCAAGATAGTTCTAGTACTTAGAAAGGGAAACAGGGATGACTCATGGAACTATACACTGGGTAGCCTGATTCTGATCCCAGATACAGTGAAAGAATGGTTAATTTGGGGCTCTCATTAAAAAAGAATTAGAGGCTATAAATATAATTAATACCAGTCAACATGGTCTCATAGATGGCAGGTCTCATTAAATTAACCTACTGTCTTTTTTTTTTTTTTTTTTTTTTTTTTTAAGAACACAGTTCTGGTTGACAAAGGCAACTATGTTAGTGTAGTATACTTGGATTTCTCCAAGGCATTTGACTTAATGCAATGTGACATTCTGATTAAAAATACCATATTATACGGCAGGCCTGCACAACATGTGGCTCGGGGGCCACATGCAGCCCGCACAGGCTCACTGTGCGGCCCGCAGGGGGTGAGTAGGGGTGGGGCAAGCCAAGCGGTGGGGTGTGGGGAAGCAGATGGGAGCGGGGCGAGGGTGGGGCTTTTCGGCCCATAGCTGTTTTTTTTGCAGTAATATGTCCCTTGCTGCTTTCCGAGTTGTGCAGGCCTGTTATATGGTATTAACAGGACATACTTTGAATGGATTAAAAACTGACTCACTGACATCTCAAAATATAGTTTCTAATGGGGATATATTAGTGAGTGGAACCATTTCTAGCAGAGACTCCTGAGATTGGTTCTGGGTCAACCACTATTCAATATTTTTATCAGTGATGTAGATGATGACATAAAAACTTTGCTGGTAAAATCTGCAGATGACACACATATTGGTAGGGTCATAAATAAGCAGGCAGACAGGTTACTGTCATAGAATAATCTAAATCACCTGATTAAATGTTCACAATCCAACTAAATGTGTTTTAAAAGAGCCAAATGAAAGCTAATACTTCTGGGAACAAGGAACGCAGACTGTACCTACAGGACAGTCACCTGGAGAGCAGTGATTCTGAGAAGGACTAATCAGTCATCGTAGAAAATCACCTCCAGATGAGCTCTTGGTGCAACGCTCTGGTAACAAAGACTCATATGATCCTTGGATGTCAAGAACAGGGAATAGCAAGCAGAAGTAGGGAAGTGATCTTGTCTCTGTACACAGCATTGGAAAGATCGCTACTAGAATACCATGGCCAGCTCCGGTGAACATTTGGAGGAGGGGCTGCCTTTTTATTTGATGTTTGCACAGCAGTTAGCACAATGGGGCTTCAGTCCATGACTGGGGCTCCTAGGCACTATGTTATACAAATGGAGGAGGAGGACAAGGAGCAAAAGGACAGTTTGAAGAAAGGCCATAAAAATAAACCAGAGGCTGGAAAACAAGATTTACAATGTGAAGCTTTATGAGCTCAGTTTGTTCAGCTTATCAAAGAAGGTTGAGCGGCGACTTGATCACTGTGCACAGATTCTTACACATGGAAAAGATATCTGACAGAGGGGAGCCTTTTCAGGCTTGCTGACAAAGGCAGAACACAATCCAATAGCTGGAAGTTAGACAAATTCAACCATAAAATAAAATGCCATTTCCTAGCCATGAGGGTAAATAGACTTTGGAACAATTTACCAACATAGGTGGTAGAGTCACCATTGCCTGGAGTCTTTAAAATGAGATTATATAGCTCTTGAAAAAAATATACTTTAATTCACCTTCAGGCTGGATGATCACTGTAGGCTCTTTGGGCTCAGAATTTATGAATTTATGAATCCCTCCTTCATCTCTTTTTTCATGGGCATAGGGAGAACAGGCCAGTCTGCATTGCTCTTAGCATGCTCATTTACACTTGCAGCTTTGTGTTAAGACAATGATTGTAATCAAATCTCATTTTTCAGGGTTTCAGACAGTCACCTGTAAGCATCAGGGAGGAATTTTTTCCTCCAATGCACAATTCACCAGATTTCTTGTAGGGGACGGTGGAGCTTCACCTTTCTCTGAAACATCAAGGATTGGCCACTACTGGAGACAGGACACCAGACAAGGCAGACCACTTCTCTGAGTGGTACAGAAAATCCTTTCTCTCAGACAGTGACTGGTGTGTCAAATTAACCACCAGATTTGGGGTCAGGAAGGAATCAGCAAGTCAGATGGGAAGGGTACTTGGGCATTTTTGCCATGCTCAACAGAGCAGTGTGTGAACCATCAGTTAGGATCATCTGTGTATAGCTTACCTAATCAATTCCCTGCCATTGCAAGGTCTTTGGGTATTGGTAGTACCTCAGTATTTCTTGTTCTCTGTCTCTAGCACACAACAGTTTAGTCTCCTGAGGACTAACATACTTTTGTTTAATCCGAGTGTGACAGATACGGCAATTTCCCGCAATATCCTTGGGAGACATTATTGAATTAAGTTTACATATCTTTGGGGTCCATTGCATTAAATGAATGGTTGTGGGCCTGGATGATCAAATGACTATAGTGAACTAAGTGGCAGACAAAAATGGATTTCTGGGATAAAAACAGTGAAATGGATTTCCTGGGAAATATCTAGTGGGCGGTGAATGCAAATTTAACACCCATCCCTACTCCACCTATGGTTATGGAACTGCACCCTAAGGATCCCAATCATCAGCAAGTTCCCTAATCCCGGAATCCCAAGATCAAAGGTCCAAGCTCTGTAAAAGGAAAGATGAACCTATGCATGGGTGTGCGAGTTCTGAGCAAAAGCTGTAATGAACTTGTAACTACAAAAAAACCATTTGTTTTTTCTGTAGTTATAAGCCCTATCAAAGCCCCTGCTGGAGTCAGGTCATCTTTGGTAAGCTTTCCAGCAAGTGTGTTTGCATTCTTTTATTGTTTTTAATATGTTTTCCCTGTAATCTTTTCACCTTAAAATAAATGTGCCTGCTTAGAAAGAGCTGTGTGGTAACTTACTACTGTGTGTAATTAAACTGTCTATAGCGTTTGGAGAAAAAGCAAAACACAGACACTGGCCTGGTCAGGCAGTCTGGCTTGCTAGGAATATCACAGTATAGGCAGGGAACTGTGCAGCCTAGAAAAACCCCATCAGGAAGGACAAAGACACAAAAAGGTGGTGGGTGAGGAGCCTAGAATGGGTGCCCTTGCTCATGGCTCGCCTTGAAGTTCATGAAGCTGAGTCTGAGGACAGCTAAGGGCTACATCAATAAGACTACATCTGTAGTTTGTGTAGGGACCATATTTGATATTGCTGGATTATAACTGACTGATATTCTTTTGCTCAAGAATTAAAAGTTGTTTCTATCAATTATGAAAACTCGAGCTCATAGCATCCAAGTTAGGTCTTGCTGCATCATTTGCTCTAAAGTTCCATTCACATTCCTCACATCACATGATCCTTTCAAGAACTGATCCTTTCTAGACTCCACAGAGTGGCAGGAGGACCCCATTTTACAGCCCTACATATGATACATAGGCCAAAAACTGCTCTTTGGGCATCTCTTCTTTAGATTCTAATATTCAGACTATAATTATGCCTTTTATTCTGCTTATTGGAAAATAAAATGTAACACATTCTAGTCTTCAGACAGTAAATACACATTATAACTTAGAATTAAACTTTGCATAACTTTAAAGGTACATGACTCTCTTTATATATTACTATACCTTGTTAGAAGTCCTGTGCCAAGCCATGGATGTAGAAATTTGTATGCAAAAGATTTTTCTATGTGCTTTGAACTGTTTAGAACAACCTACCAGCAGGAGAAAAGACAGAGGGGAAATATTTTTTTAATAGAAAAAGTTGGTAACACGGTACATTCATTCTATTTTAGGAGGAGGGCACTTGCAAAATATATTCAAAGCTATGACTGCTCTCCTAAATCCTTAAACACTCATTTACAATCAGAGATTGCTTTACATTGCTCAGTCAACTTTATAAACCATGGAGGTACAAGAGAGGTCATTAACAAGGCAATATTTATCACAATAAAAATACATCACTTTGATACTACACTGTAAGATGAAGAAAATATTCCAACAGATTGTAATAGTCAATAGCATGAATATGACATTCCTTTTTAACATACTGCAATATCTCCCAGGTTCAAAAATAAGCTGGATATTTGGAATGCCAACCTGAACTGCAACAGAGGTTCTGTCTTTCTCATGTGACAGGTAAAAGTACATCTTCCTAACAGTAATATTAAACATGAGACAAAGAATATAAATATTTATGTAATTCATCTACAATCTTTGCCCAATTAGAGTAGGAGTCTTTCTTGGGGAATACCACCATCTTGGGCAGAATTTAAGCCTTCATTTTTAAAGTTAAGTTTCTAGTCCTTCAGGTTGTGAAAACAACTTGATTTCTGGTTGGAAGGTTTACACCAAGGTAGCAACGTCTTCCCAACACAAGGCGGGTCAGTCTCCAAAGTGGAACTGAGAGCGATAACCACAAGTTTGTGAAGAAGAGGCTTTTCACCGGCAAAAAATAGGTTGTTTTCTTGGGAAAGGGAGGAAGACATAAACATAGATTCTTATTACCAGTAAGGCAAGTCACTTTGTCAGCCTCCTGGAATTTTAGTTGGGCTAATAGATATTTATAGGAATTCTGCAGGTTTAAACAGGTGCAAGTGAGAGCAGACTCAGGCCCTAATCACTCCTTTTGGGTTCATTTCTGCCCTCAGCAGTCTGTCTTTTTGATCAGGTTATAAAGGCATCTGTTTACCAGGCTCTTACTGAGGGGCTGAATGAGGAGGGTTTCAGGGCTCCATCCTCCACTAGGTGGGACACACCCCACGTAAGGTATTTGAAACTCCAACAATTTCAAGTCATGGAGTTTCCTGTGAGACCTCTCTGCCTCACAGGAGGCGTAAGGGTACTGCTTTCTTAACCTATGAATCATTCAAATCTAGTCAGTTTTTGGCAACCTACAAGAGACAAGTTTGTGAAGAAGAGTCTTTTCAGAGGCAAAAAATGGGTTGTTGTCCTAGGAAAGGGCGGGGGACATAAACACAGGCTCTTATTACCAGTAAGGCAAGTCATTTTGTCAGCCTACTGGAATTTTAGTTAGGCTAGTAGATACTAGGTATTGATATTAATTCGGCAGGTTTAAGCTGGTACTGTGCTTCCAGGGGCTCCCACAGCGGCTCATTCAACTACCCCTCTTAGCTCCACAGAATTGATATATTCCCAGAGGCGTTTCCAGGGGTCAGAAGGACTGGAGGAGCATACAGAAGAGGGAGATTTACTCCAGTCCACGGCATAAAGTAAAAGAGGTTGCTAGGGGTGACACTGAGTCAACCTGAACTTCTAGGACATATACTTAAAGACTAAATTATATACACACCTAGAGGCTGATGGAAGTGGGCCGATTTTATACACTGAAATACATTAACAAGTGTCCTGATAGTCAGTGGCAGAAGAGATACCTAAACAACAGAGCTGCCATAAGTCTACTCTAAATAATACTTTATAAAATAATGCCTATGGGCTTTTAATTGAAACACTATTTTCAGTTTTCATCTGATTCATGCAAGTTATATAATTTCGATCAGATAACCTGTCTGTCCTCAAGTCCTGTAGAAAGATTTCTTTGTATGCACTTTATTTAATAAATACAATAAAATGTCTCTCACTCATATCACTTGCTGATAAAAAACCAACTGTACCTCGGAGATAATAACACAACACTGATGTTTTAAACCAGTGGATCATTAACACAGTATCTGCATTCAGAACCTGTTATGCTGATAATACAAAATGAAGTTCAAGGTTTTCCACAGTCCAAAACCTGGATAAACATTTCCTCTCACTTAGTTGAGAATCACAGAAGTATTTTTAATCCATGTAAAGACACAGAACAAGAAATTTTGCATTTATCTTCAAGTGAACTACAAACCATTCAGGGCTGGACTGCACTATTTGCACACTGCCATAGTGAAGGGGATGGTACTCACACCTCTGCAGTGAGAACACCAGGGGGACTGTGTCTCAATTACACTGAGGGGAAGTGATTTGGGTCATCCCTTTAGCTCACACAACATACCACTGGGACAAGCATCTGACATGCAGTCCCTGTGCTCCCCTGAGAGCCCAGAGTTATAAATCACCTGCACAAAAGTAGGGAGGGAGGCCAGGCAAGGAGGAAGGGGAGACCAGCATGAAGCCTAAGCCCTAGAAGAGTCTAGAGCTAACAAGAAGTTTGGTGACCAGCATCTGTGCTTCATGATCAGCCATTTTCAATGTTTTCTGTAAAAACTCTGGAGATGAAACAACACAAAATTTCAAATTAGGGAATAACTGTCATAAATTGTATGACCTGTACAAATCTATTATGCATGAGATAGGAACACTCACCTCCACGGCATCTGGATGATATAAAATCACAAAAGACAATGGTCCTATCCAAAGTTTTAGCAGTGGTAGATTCCTGTATTCTTCTAAGTTGTTTACTACTTGTTTAAAGAAATCTGTGGGGGAAAAATCAATTTGAACAGGCCAAAACCAGAACTTCTATAATCATGTAATTGGTCGTGAGTTCCCTGTAGTGTTAGTTTTCCTGTGATAAAACAAGTAAATTTTGCACTTATTCATTATTTTGATTATAGTTGCATTTAGGGGTCTCAGTCAAGATTGTAGCCTTAACGTGATAAGCATTAACCTAAACAGAAAGGACAAATGAAAGCAAGTATAAATAGCGATCTGACAAACAAAGAGATTATGTGACTTGCCCAAAGAAGTCTATGGCAAAGCTAGAAATTAAATACATTTCTCTAGAGTCCCAGTCCAGACCATTAACACAAACCCATCCTCACACTAATTCATTTTTCTGAACAACAAGATAGATGGAATATAAATCTTTGGAGGGTAGGGATCATCTATTAAGTACAAGAAAACTTCTACTGATTAACTTTAAAAACCTTAACTGAGTCCCTCTCAAATGGCACCAAAACCATCTGAGATAAAAGGGGAAATGACCACAATAATGCTAAAGTCCCACATTCAAGAGAGAACCCTATGCAAAAGACCAGGGGGTCACCACTTAGTATATTAACATTGCCTGACACTTTCCACTATAAGGCCTTATTTTTAGTAGCTTATAACTTCACCAAACTTTAACAATTTGCATTGCAATTTTTCATGCCAGGTGCCCACCTCAAGCCAAATTTCAGCCAAAACCATTCAGTTGTTTTCAAGAACAAGGCTAAGTAAAAATATGTTGCTGTTTTGCTCATGTTAAAAAAATTGTTGAGACCTTTACTTTTAAATGCCTTAAGATCTCCATGCAGAGGAGTGGTCTATGGGTCAGGAATGTACCTTGTGTCACCCAAATAAAAATCCACCCAAATTTGACTAGTTTTAATCTTTGGAAAAAAATCCACATTTTGTACTTGTTCAGTAGACACTTGCTGGATCTTAACAGATAAAAATCTCTGAAGACTCCTTCTTTACTGAGCATGCTTGAATCTCTCACAGCTCCTGTGTGTGATTGGACTAGCGACCTCCATCCCCTTACAGTTCCTTTGTATGATCACATGTGTATGTGCCATCTCTACAGCACAACTGAGACTCCTCTCCCCACCCTCACAGCTCCTACGTGTGACAGGACTGCACATGTGCCCTTCCCACAGAACAACTGGCTATGCTGCATCCCCTCCCCGCCCTCTCACGTGACCAGATCACGCATGTGCCATCCTCACAGAATGATTGAGCTGCCTCCATCCCCTCAACAGCTCCTGCATAGGACTGGACTGCACATGCCCTCTCCAGCCAGGGATTACAAGGCTCAGAAGAACTTTTCCCATAATGGCTGCTTCAGCCCAGGGTGCAACTGGGCACCACAACTCAGAGCAGGGAGCCTCTCTCCTCTGTGCTCTCCATGACATACACACACACACACCAGCCACTGGTACCCAGGCAGCATGGAGGAGAAAGCTGCAAATGGGACAAATATCAGACCTGGGGGAAGGAAAGGAGTAGATTGGGACAAGACATCTCATGAAACTGGGACTGTGGGGAGAAGGAAACTCTGACTGGAATTGGACAGGGCTGACTGGGCAAGGAAGGGCATGTTGGACTTTGTTAGCCGAGATTGGTTGGGTGGGGAGACACGAACTAACTGGGCAAGGAGACTAGGAATTACTGAGAGAAATGGGAAGATAGGGGACTAGGATACAGTTAGCTGGAGGGATGGGTGGAAGGAGGGAAACTGGGACTATCTGACCACAAGAGCGGCACAAGGAACCAGGGGAAAATGGGAGCAGGTGAGAGAAGACACAGAACTGACAAGGAACTGGGGTGAATGGAAACAAATGTGACTGGCTGGGCAAATAGACTGGGACACGGAGCTAGGGAGGGAAGAGAGGGATACTGGGACTGGATGTAGAATCCTGAGAGGGAGACTGGGACCAATAGACGCTACAAGAGGGAGGGAAAAGGCAAATCAGATGAGGAGCCAGATGGGGGAAACTGAGAGTAGCTGGGCAAAGAGAAGACGACTGGGTGTAGGGTTGGGGAGAGACTTGGAAACGTGGGGATATTTGAATTCGGACAGCGAGACCACAGGGGAAGACAAAGACTGTCTGGGTAGGAAGACTGGGACTGAGACAAAAAGCCTGTTAACAGGTGACTGGGTAGACAAGGAGGCCTGGAACAGGAACCCAGGAGTGAGGAAGATATAGGACTAGAACAGGTTGGACGGGACAAGGAAGAAAGGGATCAAAGCTTGGGGAAAACAGACAGAAGAGTTTGTGGAGAATGACCCTCCAGAGTCTGGAATAAAAGCCAAGATTCTTGAATCTCATCATTCCTCTGCTGATAACAAATATCTGTGAAACTAACTGGCAAATCTGTGTCTCATCCCTCTCTAGTGCTGGCCCACAAAGAGATGACATTGTACTGTTGCTATCAGATACTCCATTAGTTTAACTGGCAGTGGTCTGTGCAGAGGATTTAATAGTTTCAGCTTTGCTAATGAACCAAGTGGGTGTCAATACAATGCCACTTTCTGGAATTTCATAACACTGTAATGTGGAACTGCTCCAGTTTTGAGTAAATACTGCAAACACTTTGAAAGTTTTTGTTCTGAAACAACAATTCTTATGTACATAACAGACTTATCTAATTATGTAATTATCCAACGCTTTAGCATGACTCCTCTGCCCTAGAATCCAGTAGGAAAACATGTACCAAGGCAGTTGTTTTTAAATGTATTAACCATAAAGAGGCTGACCAAGGGTCTCTAAGGTTTCACTGAAAGACAAGAAATGGATTTCAAAGCATCCAGGGTGGAAAGGTAGCTTCTGAAAAAGGCAAACAAACTTCAAAAGGTCCTTTTGAACTCTTGAAAGTTAAAAATATATTTGACATCAGTTAGGAAATATCTGGTTAAAATCAAAACAAACAATTCGTCCAAGTTTAATGTTAGAGAGGGGGAGCTGAAAGCAACACAGCTGTCTGCCATTGGAACTATCATTCCAGCTGCAAAAGAGAAACTAACACAGAGGGAGGCTTTGCAATGGGAAGTGGGGGGAGGTGCTCAAATAGTTAAAGCGACAGGACATCACAATTAAGAACTTGTTTTC
>VOCN01047675.1:0-17283 GCA_007922305.1 Dermatemys mawii
GGAAAAAATGTTGTCTGATTTTCTTAATTTGCCTGCCAGCTGCCAGTGTCCAAAATCCAACTTGTATGTAGGCTGCAACCAGAACACCAGCTCCTATTCCAGAATAATAGAATGCATATCTGAAAGGCACAAAATTTCAGAGATCCTTTAAATTGGATTTTTTCACCCCAAACAAGTCTTTTAGGTATAGATTTTAACATCAGTACTTAACATACACAACAAATGAATATGGAATATTCTTTGGACACTACCTGCATTTTCTCTCTCTTCAGTGTTAGGAATATTTTTCAGTATTTCCCTTTTAGAACTATATTTCATATCTGTCCACTTAAATGTGTGACCTCCACAAGTTACCTGAAAAGCTGTACTTTTTCATCTAAGAATGGATAGCTCAGAGACCACTGACATATGGATAGAAAACCTACCTGGTGTATACTTTACTGTGTAAGTAGTGTACTGTTAATTATGAAGAAAGGTAAAGGGTGGAGTTTGAAAATCTCATTCTGAATCTAATGAAGCAGCAAGGATATTATATTGAAATTATATTTCATGTTTGACTAGCATCCTTTGCTAGTTATATACAATTTCATTTACTCATTAGTGAGAGAACTTTGAAATAATTTAGTTTTAAAATGAATATATATTCCTGAAGTAAAAAAACCAAAACTCCTCTATAAAGCTAATTTGGTTAAATCAAAATGATCCTCAATATATACAGGACAAAAAAAAAATTATATAAACCTTTGCTGCAGGTACATGCCAATAAATTCCTTAAGTGGAATTCCATTTAATTATGATAATTTAAAGTTCAGCAAATTCCTCTAGCTCACATGTATACTCATAACATGTATTTAAATTTTATTCAATACTATTCCATGTACCCTAGCCATAAAATAATAAGAAATTGCATCTAAACTTTCTTTGTGTGAGGCACATGCCAAGTTTCATTACCAGACTAGTACATTTACATAAGGATGAATATTACAAAAGAAAGATAGAAGCCATTTGGGTCCTACCACACCTATAGATATGTAAATCAGAGGTGAAAGTAAGCTGGTACGTCCCGGTACGGCGTACCGGCGCGGCCTGGCTTCTCCAGGGACCAATTTAAAGGGCCTGGGGCTCCCAGCAGTGGCTGGAGCCCCAGGCCTTTAAATTGCCACTAGAGCCCCGCTGCTGGAGCCCTGGGATAGCAGCTGCAGGGCTCTGGGGGCTATTTAAAGGGCCCAGGGCTCTAGCTGCCTCTGCCGCCATGGTCCTTTAAATAGCCGCCGGAGCCCCGCCGCTTCCCCAGGGCTCCGGTGGCTACTTAAAGGACCGGTGCGGAAGAAGCAGGGGACTCACAGGCCTTTAAATAATCCCCAGAGCCTTGGGGTAGTGAGGGGCTCCGGGGGCTATTTAAAGGGGCCTGGGGCTCATGCTGCCTCTGCCACCCTGGTCCTTTAAATAGCCACCACTTCCCCAGGGCTCCGGTGGCAATTTAAAGGACTGGGGCGGTAGAAGCAGGGGAGCCGTGGGCCCTTTAAGTAGCCCCTGGAGCCCCGTTGCTGGAGCCCTGGTAGCAGTGGCAGTCGCGGGCTCCGGCAGTGGTTTAAAGGGCCAGGGGAGGTAGTGATGGCTGAGCCCTGGGTCCTTTAAACCACTTCTGGAGCTCCCTGCTGCTGCTGCTACTCTGGCCGGGGGGAGGGCAAGTGCACTTACCGGTAGGGGGCTGGGTTGGTGCCGGCTCTGACCCCCTCTAGTCCCGCCCCTTTCACCTAAGGTCCCGCCCCTTCCAGGGGCCAGAGCAGGCACCAATCCAGCCCCGTACCGGTAAGAACTTATTTTTACTTTCACTCCTGATGTAAATTATGTGTACTGCTTCTTTAAAGCTGTAGCTGGAATTGGAACCCAGACAGGAGGAGGACTGGGAAGGTTGTAAGCAAAAGCTCTGCAGTGAAATACAAAAAAGAGACAGTGTAGCTTGGTGATTGTTAGAATATGGAGAACAAAATTAAGTCCCTTGTGCTACTTTAGAAGGAAGTGACTATGATTTTTTTCCATTGTTGCATGACACAACTCAATTTATTTTGAGATTTCATAAATTATAAAATTAATCATATCTAAACTGAACTATAAAAATAGGTTAATGGCTAACTTAAAGCTGAATAATTAGCTAAATGTTGACCTTAAATCACCTTTGAACACTTTGAAACTATCATGAATCAGCATGCAGTGTTGTTGTCATTGGGTTGGTCACAGGATATTACAACCTGGTCCAAGATATTACATCATTCACCTTGTCTTTCTATAAAGAATCTTTAAAATTCAACAGCAAGTATTACAGGATTGGTTTATAACAATCCATAACAAAGTGAATTCAATTATGTGGGAAATTCCTTACTGATCATATTTATTTTGGTAGAATCTTTGGTGAAAGTTAATTGCACATTGCACTCAATTAACTATTAAACAACAAATGTTCTGTCTGAAAGCTGGATTTAACTATTATTTGAGTAAGAAACATAATGGGTGCATTTTTAGAACCCAATTCCTGACTTCATTCAAGTAATTTCTATGATAATAATTCCTGTTCTTGTAAATTGTTTTTAATATATAATAGGGATTAGAATTTAACATCATAATCTCCAATGATAAATTGCTTTCAGGGGCAAGCCCAGGCATGCTGGTTATACAGTACATGGGTGAGGCCTGTGAAAGACAATGAAAGTAGGTAGAGCCACAATCTTCAGGGGAAAAGGTTGTCAAGGAGGGAGAAAAGAGAAGTTGTGGTTTTTGAAAGGGAAAGACAAGGGCAAAAGGAAATGGAAAGGGGAAAAAGTGAAAAAGAATCCAAAAAGGGCAGGGGAAGGAGAAAGAAAAGAAAATGAGAGATGGATGAAAAGAGAGAAGGAATAAAAGATCATAGAAATATAGAAATTGCTACACTGACTCAAACCTGTGGTCCACCTATTTCTGCATCCTATCTCTGACAGCAGGCAGTACCTGATGCTTCAGAGGAAGGTGCAAGAACTTTATCATGGACAATTATGGAATAAACTGTGCAAAGGGAAATATAATCTTGCCACCCATTATTTAGTAGGTTTTTATGAGGTATAGGATTCCTATATGACTTCCTAGATAAATCCTGAACTATATGCAGTTCAGTCTTCAACAAGGCACACGCCTTGTTCAACATTGTAGTCTCTGCGTCACTACTATAGCCCTTTTCCCATGCTAATCTTCCACTTGGGACACTTGTCTCTAAGTATTGGGCAATCTGGATTTTTTCCTAACTATTTAGAGGGCTCTACAAACCTCTCCAAACCCACCAACTGACTATGCCTACAACTTCTGAGTTTAAAAAAAATTAAACTTTTATTTAACCACATTAAACATAACATAAACCAAACAAATCACTTTCAGTAACCCATCTACTACTTACTCCATTAGAGACAGCCTCATCTTATAAAAGCCCAGCAACACTTCCCTTCCTGATGACAGTCTAGCTCTCCAACTTCCTCTGTGATAGTAGCCAAATTTCCTTCAAATTCAGCCTCCCAAAATTGCAAGGCCAAGATGAACATATGACACTGGGTGCATAGAGATGCTGAAGCTTCTGGACTCCTGCATGGAAACTCAATCCAGACTGCTTGTGGACTGAGCTTCCACACAGGAGTCTAAGAGCTTTGGCATCTCTATGCATCCAGGGTCATATGTTCATTTTGGTCTTGGTCTCACATCATTCAATTCCACATAATGCTGATCCTATAACATCTCATATCAAACAATTTCAAGTTAACACAGTTCCTTCCCCATGCATGTGCACAGGGTAATTTAATCCTATCGCTCATTATTTAGTGGTTTCCTATGCCTCAAAAATAGGATTTTCAATCTCAACTTTAGTTTTATTTATCTGATCTGTAAAGGTGGATATTCTCACTAGCCTTGCAAACAACTAATCCTATGCTGAATCCTACTAAGATCTTGGCCCCAGGGATATCTCTTGGAAATGAGTTCCGACTGGCATCAAATAAAAAAAGTAGACAGATTACTGGGTTAGATGTACCTTTGGTCTGACCCATTTCTATGTTCTTAGAACTATGATTGGCCCTGACCTATGTTTTTTTGAGCTACAGACAATGCTTGTATAATGATAACTTCTTTGCTAAAGCTTTATCCTGACTTAATTGAAGTCAGTAGGTGTCTTTCTGTTGACTTCAGTGGGCTTTTGGATCAGATGGTTTTAAAGAAACAAAAAGAGATGAATAATGATTAACTAGTGAGAACATTTGTAGGTTCATTCATGGGAGTTAACACTTAGTGGCTGTTATCACTGTAAAAAAGAATAGTTCCAGGGAATCCTTTCTACTGATAAATTAGCTCCATACAGTAGCAATAAATACCTAGGTACTACAGTGATTTAGATATTTAAAGAGTACTAATTAGATATTGTAGGTTAATATTCCACATTATGGAAGCTATCTATTGAAAAGAAGTTTTCTACTCTGCAGTGTTGACTATATTAAATACTTCTAGCTTTGATATCACCTTTGTAATTCCCTAGCATGTCTGTAACACGCTTTCATACTCGTTTGACAGGCCTTATCTTATCTCATTTTTCATCTGGTATTTTATGAGAGTTTATAAATAGAAAGTGTATATAAAACATGTCTTTCACTGGGACAATGTCCATGGGCTGAGTCCCTACAACAAGGGTTGGCAGCCTTTCAGAAGTGGTGTGCCAAGTCTTCTTTTATTCATTCTAATTTAAGGTTTCACGTGCCAGTAATATAGTTTAACATTTTTTTGAAGGTTTCTTTTTATAAGTCTTTAACATATAACTAAACTATTGTTGTATGTGAAGTAAATAAGGTTTTTAAAATGTTTAAGAAGATTCATTTAAAATTAAATTAAAATGAAGAGCCTCCCAGAGTGGTGGCCAGGACCCGGGTAGTTGAGTGCTACTGAAAACCAGCTTGTGTGCTGCCTTTGGCATGTGTGCCATAGGTGGCCTACCCCTGCCCTACAATATCATCAGCAGAGCGCTCTGACCTTGATTTAACATCCAAACGCTATCCCATCGTGGAATTCAGCATTGCTGATAATTCAGAGACCTATGCTTAAATTTTCTCTTTTAAGTTTGACTGTCTCTGGTGTTTCTCTCTAGTAACTCCTCTGTTCTACCTCCCTAGTAGCCCAAAGTTAACAAGCTATATTTGCTGCAATGCGTTAGCAGTTTTATGTAGGAGTCTACCACTGGCATAAAAGGGTCTGAGAAAAAGACTTCTGCCACCTTATTATGGACTTAAATAAGGAGGAACGGGTCAAAATCCACTGTCTCCATCCATTATTTTAATTTTTTTTTTAAAACAGGAGATGAAGAATTGTTTGAAAGCTGCTGTTTAATTGAATGAGCTTGTGAAGACTTACATGCAGTTAGATAGAATTTCTCTGCCAGCATGTTTGGATATAACAGACGCTGGCTATGTGTGGAGGCAAACAAACATGCTGCGGCGTTGCTCCCTGTGCACACAGCCCCTCCTTTGCAGAATGCTGAGGCAGCGGGAGGAGGGCGCAGGGGAGGATCTCTTGGTGCTGGAGGCCAATAGGAGCAGCTGAATCAGGCCCCGGCACCCAATCACACTCTGCATAGGGGGGAGAGGAGGGGAAGGGAAGGGCGAGGAGAGGTGACAAATCCCAGACCTTTCAACCAATTCCTCACGGATGGCTATTTAAAGATAAAAAACCTGGACATGTCCAGGGAAATATGGACAGATGGTAACCCTAGTGGCAATACCATATAATGCCATCCTTACTTCTGTGATGCTTCTGGCAGTTGCCCTGCCTTGAGCACTGGGATCCCTGCCAGCAGCCGCCACTCTCCAACTGCCCAGCTCTGAAAGCAGCGCCGCTGCCAGCAGCAGCAGCGCAGCAGTAAAAGTAACAGTACCACAATTCCACCTACAATAACCTTGCGATCTCCGCACAGTTCCTTTTTGGATAAGGACGCCTACAATTACAATGCTGTGAAATTTTAGATTTAAATAGTTGAAATCATGAAATTTATGATTTTTTTTAAAATCTTATGATCGTGAAATGGACAGTGAATTTGGTAGGGTCTTACATATAATGAGGCTTGTATCAGTTGGCTTATGTCTATAACTTTAAAATATTTTGTCAATTTTAAATTTTAGTCAGAGTGGAATGATATAAAAATGTGCATATACAAGCTTTAAGCTTTTCTGACTTTTTGTTATCTTAACTGTGCATCCCTAATGTTGTGTTTAGCCCTTTTTAATGCCTGAAATTAGAGAAGTTTTCAGCAACGAAGATGTTCCTATTTCACATGAATGTGTTCCTGTTTTCAGTTTCGGTACTCTGATTGGTTGGATAAATTACTAATGGTGCTAGGCTCTGCCATGGCAATCCTTCATGGAGCAGCTCTCCCACTCATGATGATAATCTTTGGAGATATGACAGATAGCTTTGTTAATCCTGGAAACGCATCTTATTCAGGTAAGAACTGTCCTCGTTTTTAATTGATGACATTAGAATACAGCTTGTATGGAAAGAATAATTGTCTGCATTACAATCAAAACAGGAATGGCATTTTATCCTCTGGGTAATGAATCCAATGGAGTCCTCTTGCTCCTAATGGCTGAGCCAAATTAATCTGTGGCCCATTTATTACAGAGGAGATATGACAGAAGTTAATTTTGTCCCCTGTTTCCATGCCTTCCTAAAATATTAAAAGCACACATTACCTGTTATACTGATTTCTGCAGAGCTGGTACTTTTGAAATGTCACAGAAATGGAAATGTCTTGTGACACTGAATGTGGAGTTGGGGGAAGAAAAAGGTGGATGAATGTGAAATTGCAAGCTTAGGTATACGGAAGAGAGAACAGGCAACATACATATACAATATCTCAAAAATAAGAGGCATTTTGAAAGTCACAATAATTACAGAGATATTAATAAATAAATGATTAAATGATCTATTAAAGCCTTATGCAGTAATGGGAAACAAGGTAAGTATGATACTT
Organism: Dermatemys mawii; assembly: GCA_007922305.1. Classification (NCBI taxonomy): domain Eukaryota; kingdom Metazoa; phylum Chordata; order Testudines; family Dermatemydidae; genus Dermatemys; species Dermatemys mawii. The sequence continues at coordinate 7,028 of VOCN01047675.1, forward strand.
GTAATGCTATTTATTAAATATAAATATTTTAATATTGAAATATAAATTTTCATGCAGTTATAGACAAACAAAAAGACAGAGTCCCTGCCCCAAAAACTTTACAATGTAAGGTTCAATTCTCCAGGCATGAGCGTCTATCACCTTCCTTTGAGGGACAAAGAAAATCTGAGTCCCTAATATCTTTGTTAGAACAAGAATCCCTCTTGTTTAAATATGTGTTTTTTTTCCCACTGGAACAAAGTTAATTGATTACAGATGTAAGCAGTGTCAGGAATGAGATATATTCTGACATCTGGTGGTGAACTATGGGAATTGCAGTGAGTTATGGAAAATAACTTTGGGGCTGATCAATTTGCATAGACACACCCACTGCGCCTAGCCTGAGCCCACAGCAGCCCACATGGCCACTTCGGCTGATGTGGGAGCCCCAGTTTCTATGTTATTGGGGCAGGAAATATAAAGTGGTGTTACCCTGATTTTGTGAATGAAGGACTGTGGACACGTACTTGGCCCTTGTTATGATGGAGGAACTCGCCATCATCTAGGTAGCACTCACTGGGCAAGGGCCATGTGTTTCAGAACATTCTGAGATTGAGAGAGGCTGAGGACAAGCACCTATACCTTTTGGTGAGGGCTTTGTCTGAGGGCCCTACAGGCCTATTACACCTTGCCTCTCTCCACTGTGGAATGTCAGAGTTAACTTTTGCTTCCATTAGGAGCCTGGGTTCAGGCTGCTGAGCTGAAATCACTTTAGGCTCACTGCACCTGCCCTAAGGTTCCCCTGCTATATGCTGAAATCCCTTAAGAGCTGAAATCACTGAGCACTGTCTCAAGTTGGGGGGCCTGAACATAGTACAGAGTGGCTGGTGCAGCCGAGCTGTCCGTGTGTTGGCTAGCAGGACGGCTAGCGGAGTGACTGGCGCAGCAGAGCAGTCTGTGTGTTGATTAGCGGAGCCATTTGTGCTGCTGACGGAGTGACCGGCACCGCAGAGTTGTCTGTGTGTTGGCTAGCAGGATGGGCTAGCGGAGTGACTGGTGCTGCAGAGCGGTTTGAGTATCGGCGAGCAGAGTGGATTGCGGTGAGGGCTTCAGTGGAACCCCACAGAGAGGCGGCGCAGTCGGCCTCAGACCACGTAAGGTGCCCCGGGCCCTACTCTCCATATCCCCCCGGGCTGAGAGGTAAGACTCTGCCGAGTGACTTTTGAACTCTGCACTGACCAAGAACAGAGACTCTTGGGCTGCCGGACTTTTGGGACTATTGAGTGACTTTTTGGGTTTGTGGAACTCAAGAGACAAGGGGAAGGCCACAGCCTATTTGCTGGGAGGGGGCTCCTGGTTCATGGTTTGGTTTATTAACCTTGTTTGTGGTGTTTCCCCAATATTATGCCACATTGTTTCTCCCTGTTATTAAAAGGCTTTGGTACACTCAGACTCTGTGCTTGCGAGAGGGGAAGTATTGTCTCTTACAGATGCCCAGAGGGGTGGTATATGGTTGTCCCAGGTCACTGGGTGGGGGCTCGAGCCGGTTTTTGTATTGTGCTATTGGAATGGAACCCCTGGATACTGAACCCGACCCTTGTTGCTGCCAACTCTGATGGGCAGAAGGGTTACACGGAGAACACACCTTCAGTGCACTTAAATATGCAGTGCTGAGACTGAAGTCCATTCATGTTCACATAATGAGAGGTTTTCAGGAAATAAAGGAAGAGGATCCTTCTCTCCTATAATTGTACCTCTTATGAGAACAAAAATATGCCTTTTATATTGGTCCAAGGGAGAAAACTTGACAGATGTTTGTTTTTTCTTTTTTCATTGATCCCTTCTATGTCCTCTTTACACTCTGATCAGAGTCCTATAGAAGATTCAGTTAAAAACTACCTAATCTCCTCCTGCTAGCCTCAGTTTGATCTTATCAACTTACTTTGAATCCCTTTTCAGTCTTTCTGGAAATCTTTGCTTATTTCTCCTAGCCTTCGCTAGGGGGGTGACCAGACTACTGACTTTACCTGCACTTAGAATTTCCTAAGCTTCTCCAAAGACTTATGTTCTCTCTCTCTCTCTCTCTCTCTCTCCCTCTCTCTCTCTCTCTCTCTCTCTTATTATTTGTTTAGAACTATTCTTCTGCCTTTACAGACAGATAGTTAAGGCACAGAGGGTTGATTGCTCTTACACTGAAGTGTAAGAGGTGGCTTGTGAGATCTGTGGGACTAGACCTTGGGATGGCTAACAGCCCCCCATTGCTACAGAGAGGACATACAAAACCAAAACCAGGGTGCACTGGGGAGATTAGATCTTCCAGGAAGTACTGCCCAAGGATCCAGAGTGACAGTACCCTGCAGCCCTCTGATTGGCCAAGCACACTATTTGACCTTGGAGTGTGGCCCAATAAATTGTTTAGGCAATCGCATAGACTTGTAGTCTTCTGTGACTCCTGATCACACCTTGCTTTCTATCCTCCAGTCTCTAACCCAGCCTGATTCTAACTCGTGCCTCCTAATTCTAGCCTGCTACTATCTCTGGTCTCCAACCCCAGCCTGACTCTGACCTATTGACCTTGGTGCTGGTGATTACTGTGATCCCCAGTCACTGACTACTGTCTTGTGGCCATTGTTGACCAATGTTCCCTCAAATTTTTGACAGTCCGTGTGCGCACAAAATTTCTTCTGTACAAATATTTGTGCGTGTGGTGTTTCGCCATGTGCGCGGGGTTTAGGATCTGTATGCACGCACACACGCGCACAGCTTAAAGGGAACGGTGTCATTGACATATAGGAAACCAGCAGCTATGACTGCTAAGCCAGACTACCTATGCCCTAGACCCTTACATGGTTTCACAATTGCTGGTGTAGAGAGGTGTAAAATTATGCATCCTCGCACTAGCCACACCCTGGGGGGATATTAATATTGAGCTGTTACTATTTCTGACTTCCCTCAGGATTTCTGTTTAGAGGGATGTAAAACATTAGTTTATAACCCATCAGCAGAAGATGCTGAGGGGATGAAGTGAATCAATTTTCTTTTTGGCAGACCTGGTCATGCCTTTCCTCAGCCAGTACCACTCTTTTAAAACTTGTGCTGGCCCGCTAGAGCTTTCCTGGTACAACAGTGACAACAGTCACTTTGTGCAGTTGCAATTTCATTTCCTACTAGGCTTTACACTGCTGAGGTCATGCAGTTTAAAAATAATATGAGAAAGTATATGAAGGAGACATACGATATCTTCTCACTAACTTTGTTCCTTTCCTCTTCTCACATCTTGTCTTGAAGTTGTGCAATAGCAAACTTCTCCACTCACACTCAAAACACCTATGTTGAAGCCTATTTTACACTTTGTGTTCCTGAATAGTTAATCAGTTTGTGCATTCATTGTCGATCATTTTCCAAATGATTTTCCAGATGCTCCTTTGCTTTCCTCACAAGCATCATCCCACATGCTATATCCAGAATGAAAGGAAATGTTTCATGTTAATGAGGAAAAGATTAAAAGATTTACATTTCTTGTGTATATGTCAGAGCGTCAAACCATTATATCTCTCTCTCAGTAGATGCTTTCCATCTTTTAATTAATTGTTGTGGAAAACAAATCTTGTAACAGTCTTTTTTTATTTGGAATCTTGTGCCATAAAATATGCATGCACAATTCATGACGTTTAAGATATAAATTTAACAAAGTAAGCATATTGGCAATGCTTATTAAATAATTATAATAATAAAGGCCGCAATAAAACTAATTTCAATCATAATTGTAATATTTTTTCTTTTCATTGCACTAAAGTACTTTATATATTATAATAAATAAAGGCTTATAAAACACTAATAGGTATGAGTTGGAAATAATATTATCCCCCTATTGGAAATGGGGGAAAATGATGCAAAGTCATGTTAAGCTAAGGTCACCAAGCAAATCAGTGATGAAGCCAAGAGAATGGTTCAGATCACTTGCGTCTCACCAATGTGCTTTAGCAACTACACTTCTTTCATATCCTTAATTAACAATAATTAGTTGAATAAAAATGTAGTCACCTAACAAATCAGACAGTGGCTTTAACTACCATCACTATGCTCTCACATAGACTGAAGGTTCTACATTCTAATGGCAATATATGGACCTACATTTGTAAAGTGATTAAAGGTACTTCTTGATCTATATAAATACAATGTATTAATAATAAAGTCATTGTACATTCTAGAATGAATATTATAGGCAAAATTCTGATCTCAGTTACTCTGGAGTAAGTGATAGTAGAATTTAGCTTTATATTGTAATTGTTGCTGTCATATTATAGGTACAAGCCTGCACTTTTGGCCTGAAAACCTAATCGTACAACTTTGTTGTATACTCTCAGTTTCCACTGAAGTCCATGGAAGCCTAGAGTATGTCACACTTCTCAGAATTTTCTCAGCACCTTGAAGGATCAGGAGTTTATACAGCAAAGTTATTAAAAAGTGCTTTGGTATATGTACTTAACAACAATTTGTTATGTTTTTCTTTAAGGGAATGGGTCTTTTAATCCTTATGAGAACCTAGAGGAACAAATGACCAGGTAAATAGAAATTGTTAATTATCTTCAAGGTTGCCTTTTAGGCAGTGTTAGAAGTCTCTAGTCAAACCATTATTTCCCTAAGGCTACTATCACAGAGGAAGTTGGAGAGCTAGACTGTCATCAGGAAGGGAAGTGTTGCTGGGCTTTTATAAGATGAGGCTGTCTCTAGTGGAGTAAGTAGTAGATGGGTTACTGAAAGTGATTTGTTTGGTTTATGTTATGTTTAATGTGGTTAAATAAAAGTTTAATTTTTTTTAAACTCAGAAGTTGTAGGCATAGTCAGTTGGTGGGTTTGGAGAGGTTTGTAGAGCCCTCTAAATAGTTAGGAAAAAATCCAGATTGCCCAATACTTAGAGACAAGTGTCCCAAGTGGAAGATTAGCATGGGAAAAGGGCTATAGTAGTGACGCAGAGACTACAATGTTGAACAAGGCGTGTGCCTTGTTGAAGACTGAACTGCATATAGTTCAGGATTTATCTAGGAAGTCATATAGGAATCCTATACCTCATAAAAACCTACTAAATAATGGGTGGCAAGATTATATTTCCCTTTGCACAGTTTATTCCATAATTGTCCATGATAAAGTTCTTGCACCTTCCTCTGAAGCATCAGGTACTGCCTGCTGTCAGAGATAGGATGCAGAAATAGGTGGACCACAGGTTTGAGTCAGTGTAGCAATTTCTATATTTCTATGATCTTTTATTCCTTCTCTCTTTTCATCCATCTCTCATTTTCTTTTCTTTCTCCTTCCCCTGCCCTTTTTGGATTCTTTTTCACTTTTTCCCCTTTCCATTTCCTTTTGCCCTTGTCTTTCCCTTTCAAAAACCACAACTTCTCTTTTCTCCCTCCTTGACAACCTTTTCCCCTGAAGATTGTGGCTCTACCTACTTTCATTGTCTTTCACAGGCCTCACCCATGTACTGTATAACCAGCATGCCTGGGCTTGCCCCTGAAAGCAATTTATCATTGGAGATTATGATGTTAAATTCTAATCCCTATTATATATTAAAAACAATTTACAAGAACAGGAATTATTATCATAGAAATTACTTGAATGAAGTCAGGAATTGGGTTCTAAAAATGCACCCATTATGTTTCTTACTCAAATAATAGTTAAATCCAGCTTTCAGACAGAACATTTGTTGTTTAATAGTTAATTGAGTGCAATGTGCAATTAACTTTCACCAAAGATTCTACCAAAATAAATATGATCAGTAAGGAATTTCCCACATAATTGAATTCACTTTGTTATGGATTGTTATAAACCAATCCTGTAATACTTGCTGTTGAATTTTAAAGATTCTTTATAGAAAGACAAGGTGAATGATGTAATATCTTGGACCAGGTTGTAATATCCTGTGACCAACCCAATGACAACAACACTGCATGCTGATTCATGATAGTTTCAAAGTGTTCAAAGGTGATTTAAGGTCAACATTTAGCTAATTATTCAGCTTTAAGTTAGCCATTAACCTATTTTTATAGTTCAGTTTAGATATGATTAATTTTATAATTTATGAAATCTCAAAATAAATTGAGTTGTGTCATGCAACAATGGAAAAAAATCATAGTCACTTCCTTCTAAAGTAGCACAAGGGACTTAATTTTGTTCTCCATATTCTAACAATCACCAAGCTACACTGTCTCTTTTTTGTATTTCACTGCAGAGCTTTTGCTTACAACCTTCCCAGTCCTCCTCCTGTCTGGGTTCCAATTCCAGCTACAGCTTTAAAGAAGCAGTACACATAATTTACATCAGGAGTGAAAGTAAAAATAAGTTCTTACCGGTACGGGGCTGGATTGGTGCCTGCTCTGGCCCCTGGAAGGGGCGGGACCTTAGGTGAAAGGGGCGGGACTAGAGGGGGTCAGAGCCGGCACCAACCCAGCCCCCTACCGGTAAGTGCACTTGCCCTCCCCCCGGCCAGAGTAGCAGCAGCAGCAGGGAGCTCCAGAAGTGGTTTAAAGGACCCAGGGCTCAGCCATCACTACCTCCCCTGGCCCTTTAAACCACTGCCGGAGCCCGCGACTGCCACTGCTACCAGGGCTCCAGCAACGGGGCTCCAGGGGCTACTTAAAGGGCCCACGGCTCCCCTGCTTCTACCGCCCCAGTCCTTTAAATTGCCACCGGAGCCCTGGGGAAGTGGTGGCTATTTAAAGGACCAGGGTGGCAGAGGCAGCATGAGCCCCAGGCCCCTTTAAATAGCCCCCGGAGCCCCTCACTACCCCAAGGCTCTGGGGATTATTTAAAGGCCTGTGAGTCCCCTGCTTCTTCCGCACCGGTCCTTTAAGTAGCCACCGGAGCCCTGGGGAAGCGGCGGGGCTCCGGCGGCTATTTAAAGGACCATGGCGGCAGAGGCAGCTAGAGCCCTGGGCCCTTTAAATAGCCCCCAGAGCCCTGCAGCTGCTATCCCAGGGCTCCAGCAGCGGGGCTCTAGTGGCAATTTAAAGGCCTGGGGCTCCAGCCACTGCTGGGAGCCCCAGGCCCTTTAAATTGGTCCCTGGAGAAGCCAGGCCGCGCCGGTACGCCGTACCGGGACGTACCAGCTTACTTTCACCTCTGATTTACATATCTATAGGTGTGGTAGGACCCAAATGGCTTCTATCTTTCTTTTGTAATATTCATCCTTATGTAAATGTACTAGTCTGGTAATGAAACTTGGCATGTGCCTCACACAAAGAAAGTTTAGATGCAATTTCTTATTATTTTATGGCTAGGGTACATGGAATAGTATTGAATAAAATTTAAATACATGTTATGAGTATACATGTGAGCTAGAGGAATTTGCTGAACTTTAAATTATCATAATTAAATGGAATTCCACTTAAGGAATTTATTGGCATGTACCTGCAGCAAAGGTTTATATAATTTTTTTTTTGTCCTGTATATATTGAGGATCATTTTGATTTAACCAAATTAGCTTTATAGAGGAGTTTTGGTTTTTTTACTTCAGGAATATATATTCATTTTAAAACTAAATTATTTCAAAGTTCTCTCACTAATGAGTAAATGAAATTGTATATAACTAGCAAAGGATGCTAGTCAAACATGAAATATAATTTCAATATAATATCCTTGCTGCTTCATTAGATTCAGAATGAGATTTTCAAACTCCACCCTTTACCTTTCTTCATAATTAACAGTACACTACTTACACAGTAAAGTATACACCAGGTAGGTTTTCTATCCATATGTCAGTGGTCTCTGAGCTATCCATTCTTAGATGAAAAAGTACAGCTTTTCAGGTAACTTGTGGAGGTCACACATTTAAGTGGACAGATATGAAATATAGTTCTAAAAGGGAAATACTGAAAAATATTCCTAACACTGAAGAGAGAGAAAATGCAGGTAGTGTCCAAAGAATATTCCATATTCATTTGTTGTGTATGTTAAGTACTGATGTTAAAATCTATACCTAAAAGACTTGTTTGGGGTGAAAAAATCCAATTTAAAGGATCTCTGAAATTTTGTGCCTTTCAGATATGCATTCTATTATTCTGGAATAGGAGCTGGTGTTCTGGTTGCAGCCTACATACAAGTTGGATTTTGGACACTGGCAGCTGGCAGGCAAATTAAGAAAATCAGACAACATTTTTTCCCTAGATAGATGCAGTTATACCAGTAAAATTGCACTTGTAACAATACAGCTAACTTTACTTGTGGAGGAGGGATGTGTGTGGAATAAGCTATACAGGCAAAACCCCAGTTTGGCTGGCATAAACTGCGTTCACACAGGTATACCAGAAATGTAGATCAGGCCTTATCAGTAAGACTTCAGGCATGAAAAAACATTGTTTAAAGTATATTATTAAACTTGAATATATACATAGCATATATCTTACCATTGTTAATGGGCTGACCATATTAGGTTTCTTTGGCTTCTTCTTGTCCTCATTACTGAATATGAATGATTGTTTTGATGTATTGTAAAAAAGAAAATATTTAATTGCAACTCTAACATTTAAAGTAGTAATACAGTTACATCTAGACAAAAGTAAACAAGTATGCAAGAGATATAGGAACATAACATGAAGATGATTTTCAAATTAGTGTTAGTTTATTTCTGCAAATATTGTCCACAATGTGTTTAAGAAATCTTCAAGTATATTAAAGAACATCAACATGGTACTTCTCCATAAATTCATTTGAAAGGAAATTAACATTTTTGGTCAATCCACTAGATTACAGAAATTCACTAAGAGTAGCTCCTGGTAATCTTTTGAAATAGATTGGCTAGTCTATGTATCTTGATTTCTTACTGAATCCCTACTTTTGGCAAACATGTAGATTATGGCCTCTCCAAGATGACCCAAAGGTGAGAGTATTGTAGAGATCAAAAAAGGGGTTTAGGACCCAGTCCGCAAACCGGGCCATACCAGAGAAGCTTTATGCCTCTGTGGAGCCCCATTCACTCCAGCATGACTGTCGGTGTAAGGGTTCTCCTGCATAGATTAACTTGCAGGATTTGAGGCCTGGTTTCCAAGAAAGCAAGATATTGAGTAGAATCTGTTACTATGGAAAGGAGAAGACTACAGGGGGAAAAAATTAAAAGTTGAAGGGGCAAAGTGTAGCCTATTGTGACGGTCACATGTTTAGTATAACCTAATGGAAAAAGTATACCGACAAAAACCCAGAAAAAACATGCACAGTTTGCAGGGAAGTTTCCCTTAAGTGGTCCCTTCCAGTCATAGACTTCTATGATTCTAATTTATCTGGAGTTATTTCACTTTTAACATCATTGCAACACAATGTGGTGTCCATGGAGTATTATAACAGTCATTCACTCCAGAAACTCCAGCTGTAGTTATTTTATGCAAGAAAATGAGAAATCCACATTTCGTCTCAATCATGCAATCAGATCTGTGCAAGCTGTACTGACACAGCGGCAAAACACCAAAAGTTGCCACAGCTGTGTCTACAGTAGCACTCCCACTGGTGCATCATAGCACCAGCAGGTATTTTTTCTAAAATTCCTTAGTGTAGATAAGGTTTCATTACAGTATTATAGTGTTATAACAATGACATGATACACTCATGAGTTTCAGTAGCAAAGTCCATATCCAAAGGAAATAGTTGCAGCTTTCTGGCCAGTTATAAATAAAGGAAAGATGATCATAGTTGTGCAATATAGCTAACAGCACTTGCAGATCATGCAGTAATCATAGCTTATGAACTCCACCAACAGGTGGTAGGCACATTCCTCAATTAAAGCCTTACCATATCTTCCCTTTAATAAATACTTCTAAAAATTAGAAAAATGCATATAGTCATTGAGCACTGAGACCTAATTAATATCTAGTTGAAAATATGACAAATAGTTCCAGCATTATAAAACTTTGTATTAGCTTATCTTTTCCTGAGGGCCTAAAAAGTTACATTGGCTTAGCTACGTCACTCAAGGTTATGAAAAACTTCACATCTTGTATGATATAATAAGCTGACCTAAGCCCCTAGACACTAGTAGGTCAACAGAAGAATTCTTCCATCGACCTAGCTGGCTCCTTTTGGAGTGGTGGATTTACCATGGCGACAGAAAAAAAAAATCTTCCGTTGTAGAAAGTGCCCGAGTTATGTCACGTTTCAATACAGATTAAACTGAGGAGGTTAGTAGATGTTGCCTTCTTTGCAACAGTAAACAGAATATAAAGTAATCCATTGTTGTATTCAGTGTAGTTTTAGCCATGTAGGGCCCAGATATTAGAAAGCCAAGGTGG
>VOCN01048147.1:0-20848 GCA_007922305.1 Dermatemys mawii
AGGCCAGAAATTTAAAACTGATTTTGCTCATGCATCTGCACATCCACATATGCAAACACACAAGCTGCTTATATATGTACAAAATTCAGATTTCATATTGGACAGACACCCATCTAACCCTGTGCAAATACAAAAAACTACACATGTTTGCAAAACTGTCAACATGTAAATGTGATTCCAAATTCTAAAAACATCTCATGAGAAATGCCAGAACTAATAATTAGTTTTTGCAAAGCACAACATCACTGGGCAGGGAGCTATGTAAAGGCTTTTTCAATACATACAAGATTTGAGTGAGTAAATTATGTGGTAAGCCTAGTGTTCAAGGCCAATCCTGTATCCCTGGGTGTTTTAGGTGTATATGGAATGTCAGATTAAGCTCCAAATGTTAAACTAATAAGTGCTGAAGCATGAGAATCTGTACTGAAAAGAACAGAAAAATCAATTCTCTTAGTTGGTGACAATTTCCTAAATGAGGGAAAGTTCTTTAATGAAAGATATTTTTCTTGGTTAGGTAGTCCAGGTCTTGGTTAGATAGTCCAAGTTTTTCCTGGTTAAGTAGCTGGTAGTAGCTGGTAGTTAGTAGTTATGTCTCAGCTGTCTTCATTTGCTTCTAAATTTAAGATATTTTAAATACTTCTTGACACAACCCTAGTTATAGGGTTATAGTTTGGTTCAGTTGCAAATTCCAGAACAGGCAGACAGCAGAAAAATAAGCTGAAATCATTTTGGAAAAGGAACCTTCACAAGCTTGGACATCAGTGGCACTCCCCACAATGCATAAAATTAAGCACGTGTAAGACTTTGTGGAAGCAGGGCCATAGTATTTATTAATGTATTTGTGTCTCAGTTGACTAAAGACAATGGCTGACATTGTCAAAGGAGCCTGAATTTGAAAGGGATTTGGGCACCTAAATCCTTTCTTGGTGCCTTTAAAAATTCCACTCAAAATGTTTTGTGGAGTATAGGCCAATTATTTTGTTAAATGGCTTTTAATATTTCACCTTAAATTAAGTGTTGGAACAAATAGAGAATGCACAAGATACATGGTGCCCATTTGGGGACCTTTGACACCACCGAAATATCAACAACTTTCCATTTCCTCTTTATGATGCACCTTTATAACATGAGAATGTTACCTTGCTCTATAGAGAATACTTCTTTGACAGTTAGCTGGGTTGGCATCCTTATTCCCTTGCTTGTATCCCACAATGACACACAGGAGACAGAGATTGGTGTTTTGAACGTGCTTTCTTCTTGTGATAACTAGTAAATTCAATATACTGTTTTAAAAAATGTATCGTTTACTGTCATCTGTATGAAACGAGCAGTCGGATAATGATTTTAGTAGGGAAGTCCTCTTTGGTCTAGTTGAGTATTTATTCTTTCAGGCAGTTACACAAACTGAGGGATCAAATATCTTTATCCTTTTTAGTTCAGACTTTTCATAAAAATATTTTTGTTGTATTTTATCCAATTTATAGCAGGCAGCTGGCTCTACAATACAATATACCTTGTATGTTCATTTTAAGCTAATTTTAAAAAATGTCAGTATGGTTCCATTTCTAAGTGTGGAAAAAGGCTTAAAGATTAATTTTCAAACTCTCCTTTTAAAGGTTCTAACCAAGGTTTTTAAATAGTATATGCCGTTAGTTCAGGGCAAATTTATCTCCTCATAGAATATTCTAGTGATTTTTAAAGAGAGGCCTTATTAAAAGGTTTGTGGAATCTTTAATACCCTTTGCTTCAAATACATGTACACTGAAATAAAAATCCCATAGCACCAAATATCAGAGCCTGGATCAATTGACTTGGGCTCCTGGTCTCTGGCTTTGGTGCTAAAAACTGCAGTGTAGACATGCAGGCTCTGACTGGAGCCTGGGCTCTTACACCACCTCCGTTGTTGGGTTTCAGAGCTTGCGCTCCAGCTCTAGCCTGAACATCTACACGGCAAATTTTAGCCGCACAACCACAGCCCTGTGAGTCAGAATCAGGAGACTTGAGCCAGTTGTGGTCGTGCTGTGCGTCTTTTATTGCAGTGTAGATGTACCCTTCCTCTTACTGTCCTGGTGTCTTTTATACACAAATTTGGGGTAAATAAAGGGGAGATTTTCAAAGTCACAAATCTTTTGAAATAACCCAGAACATAAAACTGTACTCAGTATTCATTCAAAGAGTGTTTAATATATTTTGAGTTTGGAAGCTAAGTTAGTAGGTATTCTTACAGATTCTTCTGTTCCACAAAAACCTGCATTCAATTTAAGCACATAAACTTCTGCAATTCCAGCTCCCTAAAGCTGTAACCCATAAATAAATAATTTACTCCCATCTTCAGAATTTAACAGGCAGTAACAATATATTATAGACTTCAAGTAGTTAAAATACGTTTGGCAAGAGGATATCGTTCTCAGAGCTGAACTCACGGTTTAAGATTGTGGGCTTGAGTGCCATTTGGAGGATCTGGATGCAAGAAATGAAATTGCCCCTCTCTTCCACTTTCAAATCTGCGGATTGTCTTTATTGTTTCAAAATCACAGCATACCATGTATACTTAAATTCTGAATTTACTTAAATTCTAACTAACTCATTTCTCTCTCTAAAATGAATCCAGAGACAGAAGCAAAAGATCCCAGCAAGCTCCAGGTCCTGCCCTCTCTTACTGAACAAGATGGGAAAGTATCATACATGTGTCTCATTGAGGATTTTTACCCAAATGTTATTAAAGTGACTTGGGAAGACAACGAGAAGAATTCAGAGGAAAATGCAGTGCTTGAGGAAATTTGGTCCTCTGGTGACAATCAATCATACTCAATCAGCAGCTGGCTGACCGTCGATAAAAATAACAGCAAGAATTATATCTGCAAATATCAACGTGAAAGCAAAAAAGATTCGGTCCATATAGAATCTCAAGGTATATACTATATTATTAAAACTAGTTCTATATATATTTAGAGAGTTCCCTGTTTCTTTTCAATAAAACAATAAAACGTATTATGGTCCTAAAATGTTTTTCACTTTCCAGCCCAATATTAGCTTCCATCTCTCCATAAGTTGGCTATCACTAAAGCTTGTTTTTCCATCAAAAGCTCAGTTTTGGCTCCTCCCCCCAGTTTAAAATCTTTCTGTGATGAAAGAAAATGTTGGCTGAGCTCCTCAGCTAATGTAAATCAGCATAACTCCATTGAAGACATTGAAGCTCTGTAGATTTACACCCATCACGGACCTGGGCTACAGTGTTTGTTTTTGACCAAGTGCAATATATTGCAACAAAAGTAATGACGCTAACAAGTTAGATGCTGTGTAAGCACATCAGAAGAATTACATAAACCAAAATCAAAAAGATAACACAAGAGAAAAGAGATGAAGAGAAGTAATTTCAGTTTGGTTCTTATCTGAGATGCAATAAATTAATAACAGCAGATACAAATGTATCTCCTTCAAACGCAAAGGAAAAAGAGGGGGATGGCTTATTGACCATCCCCCTCTTGCACATGAAAAATACCTAAGAGATGGGCCTTAGACAGGCTCCTCAACAGGACTATTTTCTTCTGTGTCTTATACAGCTATCAAACAACATTACCACTACCCTGAATGCCAACTATCTCAGGCTCCCTCAGGCTCGGGACAAAATCAGGCGGCCAGGTTATTTCTGCCAAGTATAAATAAACATTGCAAAGGGGCAAACACAACTGAGTTATTTGAAGGGACAAAATCATCTGACTCTATATGAACAGAAAGTTGCATACACTCAAGGGCCACTGTCCAGGTCCTGCAATCAGATCTGCTAGTCCAGACACCGGCACCCATTCAGAAACCAAAGACTTCAAGTGAGCTCAGTACAAGCACAGAGGTCTGCACTGACCGGACATATGCATTTTTCCCAGTTTTATCTCTGCTTGGTTTTGCACATCAATTATGGGCTACTAAGCATTTATTCTTCGATGGAGTCTAGGTGCTCATTTTTTAAAATATTCACTTTCCATATTTGAATCACTGTAGTTACAATATTTTTACCATCTTTCTCCTTGAACTTCTGTAAAGAAAAGTTTGCCTTAATTTTCAAGAATCCCATTTGACAATTAAAGCCCTGTTTACATGTTATTCTTTTATCATACAGGCTCTTTGAACACCTCTGTAGTGTCTCAAACAGGAGGTTGCATCAAGAATGCTGAGAATGGCACCACACTTTCCACAGGTAATTATGTCCCAATTCTCATTTTCTATATAATACAGTTAAGAATTAAGCACTAGTTGATATGATTAAGACAAAATTGAAAATATTCTCTTTCAACCATAATTATCCTAGCTGTGGAGCACTGCTGTAAGCATAGGCCCTAATTCTGTGGGTGCTCTGGGGCTGAAGCACCCATGGAAAAGAATAGTGTGTGCTGAGCAACACCCAGCCACCTGCTGATCAGCTGTTTGGTGGGACCAGCCAAGCAGCGGCGGGTGGGAAGCACTGAGGGGAAGGGCTGGAGCTGGGGAGGGGGAGAGACAGAGTGAGGGCAGGGCACACTCAGGGGAGGGGGAAGAGCATGTGTGGGAAGAGGTGGGGCAGATGCAAGGCAATGGGGAAGGGGGCAGACCGTGGAAGAGCAGTGACAGAGCAAGGCAGGGACCTGAGGGGAAGGAGTGGAGTGGAGTGGAGCACCCACCCAGGAAGAAGAAAGTCAGCCCCGTCGCTATAAATTAACATCTGCTGTTTGTTACCAAAAGAGTCCAAAACCTAATGCCCATGAGCAGCTCGGATTACACATTGAAGAAGTCCTGTAGAAATACATATTTTGGTGATATTTGTTTTCCTTTGTTAACATACCACGTGTGTCATTATTCTGTTACCTGCACGTGCCACTGATCCTTAATCTAAGACTTAATACGCTAAATTATAAAAAGTATTCAAAGCCAGAATTTTCATATGGTGCGTAAAGGTGCTGAAAGCTTGAAGACCAAACTTATTTTAGTGTCATTTCAGTGCTTCTGAAAATCAGACCATTTGATTGATCAGCTGCTTGGATACATTCAGAACAAACTTAGGCACCCAGGTCTGAAAATTTTGTCCAAATTCATAGCAACAGCGTATTATAAGCAGCACTAGCATTCTGCTTACTCCTTAGCAGACCCCAGCGATACCGGCACTGAGAGTAGCTCTTTGTTTCTCTCAGCTCTACTGCATGGAAGGTCTGATCAGAATGTAGACCTGTTTAGAGGACACAGTCAGATATTGATTTATTTATAGTCTGAGTAGGTGGTATAATTACTACAGTCAAATACCATGAAGACCTTACGCTACCACACATTGATTTATATTTATTTTTCTTTGCAGCTAGAGAATATTCAACATTAACCATTTGTTGTTGTTGTTGTTGTATTTTGTGTAGATATTACAGACAGTTACATACACAGGACGGCGTATTTAATATACATTGTCCTACTCCTGAAAAGCACCATGTACTACGTCATCGTACTCTTCTTCATATACAGGATGCAAGGTCCAATCAAGCACCGGGGAAAGAAACCGTAAACATCTCCTTACACCCTCCAATGTCAGCATGTGTGCCTGAAATTTACTTTGCTTTGCCATAAGCCGGCTGATATGAAACGCCTTGCTCTAAATATTAAGACATGCATTTCAATTTAATTTTCTTGGTTTATTCTCTAATTCGCACAGATAACTTCTTGAGAGTGAACAGTTTTATACGTGACCATTTTTCCTATTTTATTATTTTAATTTTGTAACTGTGGAACTTCAAGGGCTGAGGCTACACTCCTTGATTTCAATGGGAATTTTGCAGCACAAAGCAATGCAGGATCGGTCTCTTACTCTCTTAACCTACAAAAACACTTGTGCACACAAAGAACTTTGGGGATGTGGACAGGCCAACTGCATTCAGGGAAGTCAATGGGAAAACTCATCCTATAAATATTTGCTGGGGTGAAGTCCGAATCTGTAACTTAAAATCATTTGTCATTTCATTTCTGCTAATGACATTTATTTGCTTTATAAAACAAGAACAGGCTTCTGAAATATGACTAATTTTTAATTGAAATATTAATGTATTTTAAATAAAATTTGTCATTTCAAAATTCTGTCCAGTTTCTTTATTTAAAGGAAATCAATTGTAAGAACTGCAAGGGGGAGTTCTCTAGTGGTCAGAGACCTGTATGTTTCATCCCCTGCACCCAACCATGTAACAATTCTATATGGCTTTTGCCACGGTAGTATCTGAATCCCTCAGAATTTCTAATGCAGTTATCCTATGAGGAGGCATTGATCACACACAAGAGAGCGGGTCCTTGCTCTCACATCTGGTGCTAAAGTGACCTGCAGCAGCAACAGCGTTGTCATCCTCAAAACTTGAGCTTTTGGCAAACACATGTGAAAAGTAGCCCCCAAAATCGTGGAGGTTGGTGACACTGCTCCTTCCACACTCCCCTCCCCCAGCAGTAACACTCTTCCCGTCCTCCCCGCAGTGCTCCAGTGCAGGCGTCCCAACCTTTCAAATGGCTAAAGTGGGCTATGAAGATGGAGGAGCAGATGAGCCAAACCTAAGTGTTGCCATGACCCCATGCACCAGGTCACAATGCCACTTGGTGGGGGGCCTGGGGTAAATAGGGGATTCTGGGGGTCAACGGACAGTCCCACAAAATCCAGGACCTTTGGGAGTTCTGATAATATAGTCACTCTTCCCCCCCCAACCTGAGCAGTAACCCCCAAGGGGTGTACACACTCAGGCTGCTGTTGGCCCTTGCTCCTTCCCATACCTGTGGCTGCAGCATCCCCTTCTCACTCTGCTCTCTCTATAGAATCATAGAATATCCACGTTGGAAGGTACCTGAGGAGGTCATCTAGTCCAACTCCCTGTTCAAAGCAGGACCAACCACAACTAAATCATCCCAGCCAGGACTTTGCAAGCCTGACCTTAATAGCCTCTGAGGAAGGAGATTTCACCATCTCCCTAGGTAACCCATTCCAGTGCTTCACCACCCTCCTAAAGAAAATGTTTTTCCTAATATCCAACGTAAACCTTCCCCACTGCAACTTGAGACCATTACTCCTTGTTCTGTCATCTGCCACCACTGAGAACAGTCTAGATCCATCTTCTTGGGAACCATCTTTCAGGTAGTTGAATGCAGCTATCAAATCCCCCCCTCATTCTTCTCTTCTACAGACTAAATAATCCCAGTTCCCTCAGCCTCTCCTCATAAGTCATGTGCTCCAGAAAATAAGGAAACTGCTGCCCCAGGTAAGGTGAGCCACTGCCTGCCTGGCTCTTCGTTTCCTGGTGCCCCCACCTCCTGTCTCCTCACTCATACTGAAAGCAAACAAGCACGATGGCTAAGGATACAGCTATGTAATGATTGTCACCACTGTCACAGGCCGGGAACTTTAACTGTTACATGGCCCCTGCTGCCACGCAGTATCAGATATTTAGGTCTGTCATAAGTGTGAAGTAGCCTAGAATTAGTGTTTACCTGTAAGGGGTTAAGCTAAAGGTAACCTGAGAGGTGGACAACTGACCAATGAGAAATTCCTCAGGAGACAAAGGATTTTAAGTTTCAGTTTCTCTCTGGGTCTCTCTCTGTTCACCTTGGCTATGGGATGAACACAGCTATGTCTTTCACTATAACTATAAGATTCTATCAAGTACTGTAGTCAGTAAGTTTACCTTTTTTTTATCACTTGGAGGGTTCTCAGTGGTGAGTGTTGGCTGGGTGCTTCTTGAGATTGTAAGCTTCAACAGAGATATCAACTGTGGGAGAAAATTGCCTCGGGGGAGAGGTTTGGTTTCTGAATCCTTTTGTTGATTATGGTAGATGCTGTTCTATTGATGGTTATAAGAGATTTATTCCTTTCTATTTTTCTTTTATTAAAATCTTTCTTTTAAGAAGCTGACTGCTTGTTTTCCATTGTGTAAGATCCTGGTTTTGGATCGGGCACGTCTCGCAGGAGCAGGCGAGGTTTATTTTTTTTTTCTCTCAAGCTTCCCAGGGAAGGAAGAAGTTTGGGGGGTTAGTGGGAAAGGAAAGAAGGGTCCCAAACTACCCTAGACCTAGTTTGGTGGTGGCAGTGTACCAGGTCCAGATACAGAAGAAGTTGTGTTCTGGGGAAAAACATTTTAACCCAAGCTGGTAAAATAAGCTTGTGGGGGTTATTTCTTTTTTCATGCGGGTCCCCACATCTGTACCCTAGAGTTCAGAGTGGAGAGGCAATCCTGACGTGCGGTGGGATTTGGCTAATTCTAAATCCTTTTGGCCCTTACCACCTGTCATTTTAATCTTTCTGTGTTTAACTTACTAACTGAAAATTAAACAAAATTTTCTTATATCACTTGGAAATTCTCAGCAGGGTTTTAATCCTACCAGCAGAGAGAGAAAGACCCCCTACACTGATTCTCAGAAAACTGAACTGACCAGTTCCCCGCCTCCACAGGGACCCCTGGGATGGTTGCCTAGCACTTAACGAGCCTATTAACTCTTAACTGCAAACCTGGGCTACTCTCTGCTATCCAGCAGGAGAAAACCCTCTCAAAAAACCCCCAAAAACCTTCAGTTCCTTGCCCTCAGGCAACTGAAAAAGACAAAGCGTGGAGCTATCACAGCTTCAAGACCTGTGGAACAAGTTTTACCAGAGTGACTCCCTGTGGTTTGCCTGGTTTGTACTTGATGAGAGGTTTCACCTTAGAAAAAAACTGCTGCTGCAAAATTCTGTTTTTTAGATTCACAAAATTTCATCCCACCACTGCCAACCATGTCAGGATTGCCTCTCCACTCTGAACTCTAGGGTACAGATGTGGGGACCCACATGAAAAAAAGAAATAACCCCCCCAAGCTTATTTTACCAGCTTGGAGTAAAATGTTTTTCCCCAGAACACAACTTCTTCTGTATCTGGACCTGGTATACTGCCACCACCAAACTAGGTCTAGGGTAGTTTGGGACCCTTCTTTCCTTTCCCACTAACCCTCAAAACTTCTTCCTTCCCTGGGAAGCTTGAGAGAAAAAAAAGATAAACCTCGCCTGCTCCTGCGAGACGTGCCCGATCCAAAACCAGGATCTTACACAATGAAAAACAAGCAGTCAGCTTCTTAAAAGAAAGATTTTAATAAAAGAAAAAAAGAAAGGAATAAATCTCTTACAACCATCAATAGAACAGCATCTACCATAATCAACAAAAGGATTCAGAAACCAAACCTCTCCCCTGAGGCAATTTTCTCCCACAGTTGATATCTCTGTTGAAGCTTACACTATCAAGAAGCACCCAGCCAACACTCACCACTGAGAACCCTCCAAGTGATAAAAAAAGGTAAACTTACTAAGTACAGTACTTGATAGAATCTTATAGTTATAGTGAAAGACATAGCTGTGTTCATCCCATAGCCAAGGTGAACAGAGAGAGACCCAGAGAGAAACTGAAACTTAAAATCCTTTGTCTCCTGAGGAATTTCTCATTGGTCAGTTGTCCATCTCTCAGGTTACCTTTAGCTTAACCCCTTACAGGTAAACACTAATTCTAGGCTACTTCACACTTATTACAAGGTCACTTTGATCAGTGGCCACACATTAACAGTTTGTGACTTTACTTTGAGCCAGTGGGTCTAAAGGTTGCCGTGACCATAGAATGACTTGATCTGTTTTTACCATGTCTGTGTTTAGCAAAGATATAAGCAACTGAAAAAGGGTCTTGTAATGGGAAGTTTCAGGCAACGTTAACTTACAGGCTTCAATCCCTAAAGCACGCCACCTATAATTTAAATGTTTGTCTACATCATGCACCCTGAAATCCAGGCTCTGACAGCATCTGTCTCTTACCCCTTCATCCATCTACAACAAACCCATTTTTATTAAATGTAAACACCTATGTCAATGTATAATTATGGTTGCACGTTTAAAATAGAAAAAGGAGGAGGAGAGAAGATGATTCTTCTATTTCTCTTTATTCAGTCTCCTTGAGTCTAGAAATGGGGAGATTTTGACCTGTCTTTACAACCTATCACAGAAAACATTAGTAGTCTATAGCCTTCCATAGCTATTTTATATTGTTATTTATCGCTCATCACTGAAATGTCTGGGTGGTGATGGATTAGGCGCAGGCCTGCACAACTCGGAAAGCAGCGAGGGCCATATTACTGCAAAAAAACCAGCTGCGGGCCAAAAAGCCCCGACCCCATCCGCTTCCCCCCACCCCATCGCTTGGCTTGCCCCACCCCTACTCACCCCCCGCGGGCCGCACGATGAGCCTGTGCGGGCCGCATGTGGCCCCCGGGCCGCATGTTGTGCAGGCCTGGATTAGGGTGAATCCACTTGGTATGAGCCAGGATTAGCTAAACTGCTACAAACGGAATGAGGTTAAACAGTTTCCCTTTCCACTGTTGCAAGTACTCTGGAGGATAGGAATAAAATTCAAAATAATCTGGACAAACTGGAAAAATGGTTTGACGTAAATAGGATGAAATTCAATAAGGACAAACGCAAAGTCCTCCTCTGAGGAAGGAACAATCAATTCCACACATACAAAAAGGGAAATAACTGCCTAGGAAGGAGTACTGTGAAAAGAGGTCTGGGGGTCATAGTGAATCTCAAGTTAAATACTAGTTGACGGTGTAACACTGTTGCAAGAAAAGTGAACGTCATTCTTGGCTGTATTAGCAAGATATCAGAAGCAATTCCCCTGCTCTACTCAGTAGTGGATTGACGCATGGGCCCATGGGGCCCATCCCCAGGGCCATGGCCAATTCAGGAGCCCCCATAGGGGTGCTGGAACCTATGTAGAAGTGGGGGGGCAACCAATAATGGGACTGTGACCCCACCCCCTTCTCCTCCTCTTTCTTCTGAGGCTCCGCCCCCTGCACCACCATACCGTTTCTTGGATAACCAAGTCACTTATCATCTCTGGGTTTCAGTTTCTCCTGCTGTGAATAATACCTACCTCACCTAGACGTTGGCGCTTAATGCATTAAAGTACATTGACATTCTTGGATGGAAAGTGCAACACCAATGCAAATTACTATGTATGATGATTAGACTATGGCTAACATTCAGTTTTGCTCTCTCCATACTGGAAAGACCAAATCACACTACAACTATCATGTTATCTAAAATAAGACTCTGACTTGTATTGTTCGGTAGAGGAGAGACAATAGATGTATTTTGTGAAACCTCCCACTGTTGCACTAACACCAGTACAGCCCCACCAAGGACACCAAGTGCAGCAATACTAGTGCTGGTCTTTTTATGATGGTGTCACTTAATCCTGCTCAGAGCAGCTCTAGAAGACATGGTGGTAACATGCCAGTGAAAGCTATGGCCCTCACTGGCATGTTCTCCCAGTGCTTACCAGAGAAGATTCACCAGAACAACTGCAATGCTGGGTGATATTCCCAATAAAGTCTTGGGTAGTAGACAACCGCTTTGGCACAGTTACCTATACATTTGGGAGGAACTTCTCTCTGTCTGTTCCTTTTCAATTTCTCATACCCCTGTGAGTTATTTCCCAGAATTTGTCTGCAGGTGAGTGAGATGGGGATGGTGGTGTCTGAGAGAGATCAAACACTCTGCTTAGTTCCCTTCCAACTGCTAGATTGTCATCCACACCTTTTGTCTGAAATGAGTTGGGCTTTGTCAGATGTTATCTCTGTTCTGTTTTAAAACATCTGTGCATGCAGAGGAAAATATTTTTCTCCTCCCCAGCAGCGCTATAAAAAGATTCCAGTAAATTGGTAACCCACAAACTACAACTATCCCACCATACAACAAAATACATATCTAGAGTACAGGCTCCTGGCTGCAGTCCATGGAGCTCTTTGTGCTAGTCTGTAGAGAGCTGGCTGATCACAAAATGCTGGTTCCTCTTCATTGCCATCTATTAAATTTCAGTAATACAGCTAAGAATGAAATTCTTTCCAGGTAAGCAATTGCTACAGAGATGTGATGTGATTGCAGATGGGAGGAGGCAGAAGAGATCAATGCTATTGGGAATGAGAGAGGGGTTGTAGTCCATGAAACAATCTCTCTTTTAATATGTGGACCACACAGTGAAAATGTCTGAGAACAGCCTGATCCAATAGTCTATTTACAACATTAAAATCTAATAGAAGCTGATTCCAGCTGATAATTTGATTATCCAGATTCCATTTTAAGGAGTGAGGATTTGTTAAGAGAAAAGCTGCAAGGACGTGCAAATAGAGTCACTGAGATGAGAATTTATGTATCAGCTTTATGAGGACACGAAAATGTGAATTCATTAAATTCTCCAAACAGTCAAGAAACCAGGAATACTTCATTAGAAGTATTTTCCCAGCTACTGGTTAGAGAGTCTGGTTATTTGAGCAAGTACACAGCAACATAAGTAAAGAACCACAGCTTTTTGTAAAATGAAATGTCAATGTGATACTTCTGGCTGGATCAAGTACTTTGGCACAGGAACCAAACTAGTTGTTTTTGGTAAGTATTTTTATTCTTGATTGATTTTCTTTTGGTAAATAGAATTAAGGGACAAAAAATTGGACTGAATAAATGAAGATTAAAAAAGGGAATTTCCATGTTATCTGTGTATTGCTCTTGACCTCTGTGATCCGTGTATTGCTCTTGACCCCAGGGACATCAGTGGGTTCACAGGGGGGCGTATATGATCCTAATGAGTAAAGTGAATACAAGAGTAAAGGGCTGGAACATTTACTGAATAGCTGTTAAGAATCAGAAAGGAGGGAAATGGAGAGCTTCAAAATGAAAATATTGGGATAAGTTCATCTCTTGTGCAACTCCATTGAAAGAGTCCAAAGCAGCAAGTGTAAAACTCACAGTAGGGGCTTCAATTTAGCTGTTATGAGATTATTAAAAAGTTGGTTATTATTAGGGCTATATCAGTGTACGATGATTAACAAAGGAAAATTAGCTGAGGTGCAACAGTCTTCAAGTTCTCAGTAAGAGGCTTTCCTGAAAGTCTCTTTTCCTTTTTCTGTCCTGTATCATATTCTTTATTTGATTAAAGTTACAGAAACAGTCCAGTCAATAATATAAGTGCTAATTAATGTTGACTATATAACAGTATTTATAATACATTGTCTAGCAAATGTTATTGTCCAAAAAATACATTAAGAGCACGTTAAAATGTGTGAAGCACCGAGATTGTGATTTGCCCAAGGGCAGAGAGGGGGAGCCAGAAGAAAGGGAAAATATCCTGACTCCCTCTCACATGCCTTAACCACAACACAAGACCATCCTTCCTATCCAGGCACATTGGAAATCATAGGACTAATTCCTGCCCATCCACTGAAATTAATGGAATTGCACGGTGACCAGGAATCACCCCCACTCAATTTACCATGCAGTGACATATGTCAAAGAGCAAAAAACATATTTGGTAAAAGAAGGCACAGGGATTCACAAAGTGCATAAACTCGGTTTAATACTCACATAATTAAGTGACCAATGACAAGCCTTGTTTAGATTGTGGCCTTTGCATGAAAAATATGAACTTCATAATTTTAGCCTGATGAAATTCATCATTTGATAATTCATTAGTTTTTGTAGAGGATTTCAATGATGTGAGTCTGGAGTAAAGTACTTTGGCTCAGGCACCAAACTGGTGGTTTCAGGTAAGTTTCTTAAGATGTTTTCAAAGCATACCTTTACTCTCTGTATTTACTATGCATGTTATCTGGAAAAACCATTAATATACGGGATGAAAACTTGATTCTCCTGAACTTAAAGGCAAAACTCCATTGACTTCATTGGGGTCAGGATTTCACCCAAAATAGTCTTTCTAATTAAAAACAAAGCAGTTACACTTGTGCAATCAATGAGAATGATGTAAATTGTTTAGTATTGTCACACTGTGAAATGATTAAGCAAAAATATTCAGATGTGGAACAACTTATTGTTAGCAGTAAAGGTTTTATACAATACCATATATTTAGCACCCCGTCATATGAGTTGTTGAGCTTCTTTAATGCTCTTTCATTTAAATAGGCGTTGAGGATGATCAGCACACGGAGAATCTGGCCATTAGGTAGCATTAAAAGGTACATTTAGAGTAGTAATATCTTAATGCAATTGTGTTTTCTTTTCTAAAAAAAGCTCCAGTTCAGGAAGGAACTTAAACATATTTCCATTTGTATTCAGCAAGGTACTTAAGTATGCTCTTAATTGGAAGGGCAAATCAAGGCCAAAATTCAGTAAATTTTCTTGATTCCATACAGTAATGGGGACTAAAGAGGTGTGCTTATTTTTTTACATAAACGCAAGGAATAAGTAATAGAGTAATCCATTTAATAAAATACAATTATCAAATAATATGATTGATCCAATAATACGATTCTCAATTTTATTTTTTAAAGATGATTTTCAGTTGTTAAAATGGTTTAGCCATGTTTGGGTTTAATGGGATTGAGAGAATTCTGGGTCTTTAATTAAGCTTATTCTTCCCTCCAGATACTGCTAAATTGTCTTTGCTGACTGCCTAGTCCCTGAGACAAACAAACATTTCCGAAGAGCAAATGTTTTCTATTGGAGAATATTTCAGATTACACCAAATGGCAGAAGTCAGCCAAAATGATTCTCTTGAATATACCCATTTTAAGAGCTATATTC
This sequence comes from Dermatemys mawii, assembly GCA_007922305.1. Classification (NCBI taxonomy): domain Eukaryota; kingdom Metazoa; phylum Chordata; order Testudines; family Dermatemydidae; genus Dermatemys; species Dermatemys mawii. Next base: position 14,588 of record VOCN01048147.1, read on the forward strand.
TATCTATCTATCTATCGTTATCACTAGGAGCACCACCACGGAATGATGGCAGCATGCAGGTTTAATTTTATTACCTCACCCTGTGGACCCTAATTTAAAAAGTAATTTGTTCCTTTCCACAAATTATTTAACATATACAATTTTAACCTTTTCTTATCAGACTCAGTTTAGGGGCAGGTTTTCAATGGCACGCAGGTGCCCAGGAATGATAGTTAGATGTCTATGTGTATTTTAATCTTTGAAAATTGCCCTCACAGTTTTCACATTACTTTACATGCACTGTCTGTCTTTATTATTTTATTGCAAGGCCAGAAAGCAATATAAATAGCAAATTGGAGGGTTTTTTAAAAAACAACCACCACTGGTTCATCAATATAATGATACTAAAACTGTACAGTATTTTGCAAAGGATTTGCTCACTGTGATACTTCTAGTGGCTATTACATCAAAGTATTTGGCTCTGGTACCAAGCTCATTGTAACAGGTAAGATATGTGGTATTTATAATAATGCAAAGATAAAGAGACTTATTGTGATCATTGAAAAGCTTTTTATCACAGGTAAGGTCAACAACAGTAAGCTCAATTTTGTGAAGTACTGAGTACTTAATGTGAGGTGCTGAACCTGCAATTTTTACTGATAGATTTAAAATAGATTTTTTAAAGTTAATTAATATTTCTAAATATCAGCTGTTAAATGTCATTTTTCAGAAGATATGCCGCCAGAAGCATGCTGGTCCTTGGTGCAGTTGCAAACACTTAACTTTGATATTATTCAAATTCTTTAACTAAAATTAATAAACATGCATAAAAGAAAAGAACTCTGAAAGAAATAACAGTGTCATGCTTCTCAATTAAAACAAAAGAAGCAATCTCTGAAGTAGTCAGCATTTTCATTGCTGAATACTTGCAGTTACACCCATGTAAATGAAATAATTCGGTCCAAGAAATAGTTGTCTTGTGTGAAGTACCTTGACATTACAAACTGCCATTTGCAAGTATTCTTAATAGTGTTTAACAATATATACTAGGGCCTGAGTCTTTTTTGCCTTTCTCTTGGAAGCCATTTACTCTCATGAAAAGTCAATGGGAAATGCTACCATTCTGATTAAGTTGTCTGTTACACCCAATTTGCATTGGGATAACTGACTGCACAAACACTGGGCTAAGGAAAATCAGGTCCTTACTCTTCAGAATCATGCTCTGCACATTTATAGAAATCAATTGGAATGGTCAGTCTATTTTAAAGCTCAAGTACAATCAACTTTACCTTAGTACCCCATAGCTCTCAACTAAATGTAAATTGTTGTAATACTGCCAATTAAAGTAAATACACTATCAAAATTAATTTTAAAAATATCAGATCAGGATCAGCATGTTGCTTTAAGTGAATATTTTGTGATGTTAAGAATGTAGATACAATTTAGTTAGCAATATAGTTTACAATGGACAGTTTTCCTAAATCCTCTTACCAGCATAAGAACCTGCACACTTTGACAGGCAAAACTCCCATAGCTTTAGCAATTGATTTGACTGTGTAAGGAATGGAGAAGCATGTCTGTGATATGTGGAGATTATTTATTACAGCATGAAGATCTAACCATTGCTCACCTGATTTATTAGTGTATTAAACCTGTAGGATACAATAAAATATTTTAGTAACAAAATATCTTCTCAAAGAGAAATATCAAACATTGGTTAAGTTCCTCCTAAGAAAAATAAAACCCACCTAATATCATGAAGATATTCAGACCTTGGCACAATTCTAAGCAAAATTAAAAAAAATTGTGCCAGTTTGTGCCCAGGGCTGAATTTGATTCCACAGAACTCAATGGCAATGACGTTTGGGCCAGGATTTTACCCATGTTCTTTAACAGTACTTTTTGTCAGGGACAACAGTATTCACAAGTATACTGAAGAAGCAGAAATTGCTTTTAAAGTCATATATAGTTAGCAGTCCTGATTTTGCTCTCACACTAGTCATTCCTCTTTTTAAACTGACTTCCCTCCATTCATTTAAAATGGAGTTACTCCAGATTTACAACACTGTAAGTGAAAGGAGGGTCAGAACCTACCAGAATTCTTCAGAATTCTTGCTTAGTAGAATAGATGAGTAAAAAGATTTGGATAGAGAATGAAGCTTACTGCTTTCAATGAGCATGACATAGGAATAATGGTGCTTCTTATATTGTATCAATCAAAGTGCATTTAGTCATCACTAAAGAAGTTTACATTAAAATGGTATAACTGGAGTCTTCTGAACACAATAATCTAAAAAAAATAAATAACTGGTACTAATGGCAGGCTTAGTGGAGAAACTAAAGACTGAATTGAATATGGAGACTGAATTGTCTCCTCTCATCTCTAGAGGTTGTCCTTCCAGGACAAAACTGCCATGGCTCTGTCAGATGGTGGGAAAAAGCTTCCCCTGTACCTGCCTGTGTTGTATCTATCTCATGAAAAAAGGGATTCACTCTACAATGCTATCTGACAACTTTCACAAGCACTTAGTCATTTTGTTTAAAATAAGAAAAATAATTCACTAAAACTTTACATTAAGTTTCAGAGCAGAAAGAAATGCAAAAATATTTGGCATGCTTATTAAAAGGCAGTACAAAGATCATATATCACATTATATGATGGAAGTTACTTGGAATTTGGTAAAACAAAGTGCATTAAGAACAGAGTGATCAGTGCAGATCATTAGTTATAAAGTACAAAGGAGCTACTATTACTGATATTTATTTTGATTATAAAATTCTCAAGCAGTCTAGGGTTGGTTTCAGTTGGTTTGCTGCCTTTTGAAACAGTTCTAGGTATTGATTTTTGACATTACCGACTCAATATAACAAACTCTTTATAGAAAATATATAGAGGTATCTGATCCAAACCCCATTGGCCCTAAAAGACCATATCCAAATTTATGGCAGAAAATGATGTGCAGTTGTAAGCAAAGACTCTTCAGAAGACATGTGTCCACCTTTAAAAACTTCATCATGGTATGCAGAATGCATTTGAAGTTTTCGACTCATTTTGCATGTCCACTCCTAAAGTACTCCAAACATCCTCTGCAATGTACTGGAGTTTGGGGTGTCAGCGAAATACAGGATCAAGCTTTTGCCATTTTGTAAGGAAATGCCATTTTATTCACAGGTGTAGTATATTAAAGAGATTCTGTCAACTTCTGTTCACAATTGCACATCAAAAAGATAAAGCTCAATGGAAACTATTTGGGGCCAGATCCTCAATGAAGCTCCTTTGCTTTCCAGCAGCTGAAGATCTGGCCCATGAGTTTTTGCAAAGCAAATGAACACAGTGAGAACAATGATATCAAAGTCTTCGGCTCTGGCACAGAGCTCATTGTTTCAAGTAAGTGCTATAGTGGCATAGAGAAAACGTTACTTGTGATAATATAAAATTAGAGACTGCAGAGCACAATTCAATACCCCAGACCAGGAGAACATCCATAGTTCCATCCAGTGTGGGAGGCAAGCCAAAGAGACAATATTAGGGTACCCCTGTGCAACAAAGAACAGTGGGGATCGGTGGCAAGGGAGCTGTGAGGGCATGGAATGATCAATGGGTCTGTGATTAGGGAGATCAACTGGATAAAACTCCTGCTCACTGAGCTGACAACTGCATGGACTTTACTAAAGATCCTGGGCTATCAGGCTCTAGCTAGGTTGGGAGAAAGATTTCACCTTCCCGTCATCATGTAGCTGTCCTAGAGAAACCCCCTTTACACTGCTTAGTGCAGTGTCCAGGATTTAGCCTCTTGTATCACAAGTATGTATTAGACAGGAGATGTAAGAAGTTAAGGATGAAATCTCAGCCCTGTTGATGTCAACGGGAGTTTTGACATTGATTAGGATGGAGCCTGGCTTTCATCCTAATCTTTTTTTCTCTCTTGTTAAGGTCATAGGGGCAGGTGAAAGGTCTGGGAGAAAAGATGTGCACTGGAACCAAAGGAGGCAATATTTGTGAATATTTTATATGTGATTACTGACATGAGCATTTTTGATTAATATTGTAATTTTCTATTGCACCAAATCAGTTCAAATTCATACTAAAACATAAATGCCATCACATGAGAGTGGAGGGGTGCAGGAATAAAAGGGCCTGCTCCATTGTCAAAATTCCCCATAACTTTACTAAGTATATGGTTGAGCCTGTAACATGCATTGTGATCCCAGAACCCTGAAAGGTTCTGAATTGCCATTGACTGTGAAGGGAGTTGAGGCTCCTCGGTACCTCAGGGTCATAGTCCCTGTCAATTCTTGACTTATTTAGTCACACTCCATGATGGAACCGGTTTTCTCCCTGACATATCGAAATACTGTTGTCATAAGATATGGAATTTTCCAAATTTTGCAACAATTAAATGAGTGATTGTTCTCAACAACAAAAACAAGTAATATGAAGGAAGAAATTCTATAGTCTGAATCAAATTATCCTCTCATTACATCAGTACAACTCTGCCTCTGCTGTGTTGAGAATTGGCTCAACATATTTTGTAGCCTGTCTATATCAGCGAGACTCCACGCAACAGGTGCTATAGAAAGTCAAACTAGAATTTGACCCCTATTGCATAATGTTCAATAGGGCCAGCTAGATTTAGGTTGCTAAAATATGCATCTCAAAGTATCTCTGTCCTTTGTCATTGAGGCTTCAATAGGAATATAACCAATCCCAAAACCTACTGGTGTTTTACGATTCTTTTTAATTATACTGCACAAGAAAGCAAAATTGTATTAGACAGTTTTACTTTTAAAATATTCAGGAAACCATTCAAAATACTGTTTGGTGGGTGGAAAGATGTCATGAAACATCTTGAGAAAGGGGACAGGTCACAGTGTACTATAAAATTAGTATTTTTTCCTAATTATATGTTTATTTATATTGGTATTTTTAAAATGCACCCATTCGACCACTCTGACAGCACAGAGTAAAAAACACTGTGCATCCAGCAGAATTTAACTGAAATATCCTTTTCCATCAACCCACTAGGCAAGAGAAAATATGAGTCCAACATTACATCTCAAATGTCAACCAGATCCTCTCTGTCAGTGAAATGAATTATTTTCTTTTTAAAAGAATTTAAAAGCTATCAAATTAATAGTAATATACAGTATTGGAAAATACCAATGTAAACTCACCCTGAAAAATATATTGAAATTTCCACCATTTCTTTGGTTGAATTAACTGGCTCTCAATTATGCCTATTTAGCAATATTTGTGCAGATCTGAGCCCCCTGGATAGAAATGTCTTGAACAGATTTTGCAGTAAGTTGCAACATTGTGGGATCTGCAAAAATCTTTGGAACTGGCACAAAACTTGTCATAACTAGTAAGTTTTCAAATAAACTATTTTAAATGTTTCATAATGGCAAAATCTATCAAAATACATTCAATAAATTATCTCAATGCAAGAAACGTACCCTGACTAAAATTTTATTATGAGTGTAATAATTTATTAACACTAATGTTAATGAAATCATAAGACACTGGCTAGCAACACAGAAATGTCCTAACAATCCTTTTCTCCTTTAGGTGTAAATAATACCAGGTGCTGAGCACCATCAATGTCCATTGGTTTCAATGGGTAATGAGATGTGTTCAGAAGTTCACAGGCACATTTGGCACTTTGCTGGAACAAGCACACAATGCAAAGTTAAAATTGCAAGCAAGACGTTTACTAATTTTTTAATATATTCTGACGGCATAACAGACTTTGTTCTCAAATAGTACATCAGCATTATTTACATATGATAGTTTACCTAGAAGTGGCATGCAGACTGCAAACACAAACAAAAATAGTTAGCAGTGAGTCAATTACAACATAACTCCGCAATCCTCACTTCATTAAACCTCCCATTGAAACTAATAGGAATTTCTTTTGAGCAAGGATTGAAACCAAAGGTTCCAGAGTCAATTGCTACCCTAAAAAAGAGAAGTGATACATAAAATAATAAAAATATATCAAATATATTCTTTTACAACATGCCTTTCTTGTTAAAAATTCCACTTAAATAAATTAGACTAGCAAGGTGTTTTGAAAAGTTAGGTTGGAACAAAACAACAAGTAGTTCCACACTGGAAACTATAATTGACTTGGAAATTAAGGGTCTGATCTTCAAGTGTCTTATGCAAACACCATTGGAGACAAAGGAGAAAAATCTCGTTGGCCTCAAGGGATTTTAGAACAGACCTAAAGTGAGGCCAGAAATTTAAAACTGATTTTGCTCATGCATCTGCACATCCAC
>VOCN01048148.1:0-29700 GCA_007922305.1 Dermatemys mawii
CCCTTCTCTGAACCTTTTCTAATGCCAGTATATCCTTTTTGAGATGAGGAGACCACATTTGTACACAGTATTCAAGATGTAAGCGCACCATGAATTTGTATAAGGGCAATAAGATATTCTCCGTCTTATTCTCTATCCCTTTTTTAATGATTCTTAACATCTTGTTTGCTTTTTTGACTGTCGCTGCACACTGCATGGACGTCTTCAGAGAACTATCCACGATGACTCCAAGATCATTTTCCTGAGTAGTTGTAGCTAAATTAGCCCCCATCATATTGTAGGTATAGTTGGGGTTATTTTTTTTGATGTGCACTACTTTACATTTATCCACATTAAATTTGCCATTTTGTTGCCCAGTCATTTAGTTTTGTGAGATCTTTTTGAAGTTCTTCACAGTCTGCCTGGGTCTTAACTATTTTGAGCAGTTTAGTATCATCTGCAAACTTTGCCACCTCACTGTTTACCCCTTCCTCCAAATCACTGATGAATAAGTTGAATAGGATTGGTCCTAGGACTGACATCTGGGGAACACCACTAGTTACCCCTCTCCATTCTGAAAATTTACCATTTATTCCTACCCTTTGTTCCCTGTCTTTTAACCAGTTCTCAGTCCATGAAAGGATCTTCCCTCTTATCCCAGGGCAACTTAATTTACGTAAGAGCCTTTGGTGAGGGACCTTGTCAAAGGCTTTCTGGAAATCTAAGTACACTACGTCCACTGGATCCCCCTTATCCACATGTTTGTTGACCCCTTCAAAGAATTCTAATAGATTAGTAAGACATGATTTCCCTCTACAGAAACCATGTTGACTTTTGCCCAAACAATTTATGTTCTTCTATGTGCCTGACAATTTTATTCTTTACTATTGTTTCAACTAATTTGCCCGGTACGGACGTTAGACTTACTGGTCTGTAATTGCCAGGATTACCTCTAGATCCCTTTTTAAATATTGGCATTACTTTAGCTATCTTCCAGTCATTGGGTACTGGAGCCGATTTAAAGGACAGGTTACAAACCCTAGTTAATAGTTCCGTAATTTCACATTTGAGTTCTTTCAGAACTCTTGGATGAATGCCATTTGGTCCTGGTGACTTGTTACAGTTAAGTTTATCAATTAGTTCCAGAACCTCCTCTAATGACACTTCAATCTGTGACAATTCCTCAGATTTGTCACCTACAAAAGAGGGCTCAGATTTGGGAATCTCCCTAAGGTCCTCAGCCGTGAAGACCAAAGCAAAGAATTCATTTAGTTTCTCCGCAATGACTTTATCATCTTTAAGTGCTCCTTTTGTATCTCTATCATCCAGGGGCCCCACTGGTTGTTTAGCAGGCTTCCTGCTTCTGACGTATTTAAAAAACATTTTATTATTACTTTTTGAGTTTCTGGCTAGCTGTTCTTCAAATTCCATTTTGGCTTTTCTTATTACATATTTACACTTAATTTGGCAGTGTTTATGCTCCTCTCTACTTACCTCAGTAGGATTTGACTTCCACTTTTTAAAAGATGCCTTTTTATCTCTCACTGCTTCTTTTACATGGTTTTTAAGCCACGGTGGCTCTTTTTTAGTTCTTTGACTTTGTTTTTTAATTTGGGGTATACATTTAAGTTGGGTCTCTATTATGGTGTCTTTGAGAAGTGTCCATGCAGCTTGCACGGACACAACAACTGGCAACATTCATTATTGCAGCAACTAACTTAGTAGTTAAGGAAAACTTGCTTTCTTTGAATAAACACAACTGAGCACAAAAATATTTTTGATTTTTTAAAGTCATTTTGATCACTATTGCAGATTCCTCTGAGAAAATTATCCTCTATTACAACTGAAGGAGCAATGTAATTGATGGGGAAAGATACTGGACACGGTATTCTTGCAACAAATAATGAGTCCCATATGTATAATTTTTTCACTCAATCATCCATCAGCACACTTTGTGAACAAATAAATTGAAATTTGATGAGGTCATGAAAATAGCACTTAAAACTGTCCACTGCACTTAAACAAAAGCACTGAGCCACCAGCAGTTTTGTAGTTTCTTAGAAGATTTCAAGAATGAATATAATGGTCTTGCTTTGAATAGACCTGCTGGCACAATAAAGGACACATTTAGGTCTCTCAAAGCATATGAAACATTCAGTGGTCAATTTATATATATATATATATATATATATAAATTATGGGGAGGAAAAGGAAACCTGGAAAGCAGTAATGTCAACAAAGACCAAGTGGATGATAGTGGACAAAAATTAGAAAGGGATTTGCAATGGCATATGGTTTTCCTAAATAAAATGAAATATGCCATTGTGATTTGGATACATATACAAAGGCATCATGTCATAATGCATATAGAATAATTCAGGCAGTTCTGTACACCACATTACCAGGCATTCACCAATCAAAATATCAGAAAAACGCAATAATAAAATTAGGAAGATGGATGGATTGATTTATGAGAAACAATAAAGAGGCTAATATATTTAACTTGACTAAGTAACAAATAAGGGACAACATAATAACAGTCTACAAAATATCTGCAGGGAGAAAAGATCAAAGAGAAAAAGGAATTATGTATAGTAACACAAGTGATAACTAGATAGAATGGGATAAAATTAAGAAAGGGAAAACTTAGGCCTAATATTAAAAAATATTTCCTAACTGTGAGACGTATTAGGCTGAATATTAGGGAAGCTGTGGAAGCCTTATCTGTTGAGGCTTAAAACTAGATGGGGCAAATCAGTATACTTTGGATAATAGTCTTATAGCAGAGTATGAACTGTGTGATGGAGGTGAATAAAAGCCCTACACTGGAACAGGGTAAGGAACTAAAGCCAGCCTGCCTAACTTCTGAAAACAGAAAATGAATAAATCAGTTTAGTTTTCTAAATTTACTAATAATGACAAAAGCACAACTAATTTTTCTTCTGACTTTACTGCCCAAGAAGGACAAACTTCCTCACAGCTGATGTAGCTGAAAGAGAATGTTGAAGAAATAGCGTCTTTCTACAGCTTCAAAAATTTCCTTTTAACCTAAAGTTTCACTGCAAACTAAATACATTGTGTAACCCAGTTCATTTTGCTTACAGTCTTATACATATTTTTACAGACATAAATATTTTATAACAATGTTATTAATAATAAAGAAAGTGTTACAAATTTTTAAAAAGCAGTGACAGCCAAAGTGCAAACATCCAAATAAATCACTGAAACGTTAATATAAACAGAATTTGGTCCAGTCTGTTTTTGAGTGTAAGGGTCATGATTTAAAAAAGAACCAAAGAACTACATAACCAAAAACAACACTCAATTGACCAAACAAAGAAAAAAAAAATGTAAATTTTGAACACTATCACTTCTTTTGTCTAGTACTGATATTGCCTCATCTGACATGTATTTTACTGAAACATCGTATAAAATGCCTATCTTTTAAACCACTAAGAGAAAAAAAAAATGGAAAAGAGTTGCCAGCAAGTAACAATCAATTACTCTGCAATGTAAAATCTCTTCCAACCACACTCAATGTCGAAAATGTAAAGCAAGTCTTTGAAGAAAGTATATTCAAAGGAAAAGACCATTATTTCTTCCAACTGCTATACTCTCAAAAATAATATATTACATAATATAATTGAGCTAGAGCGCTTGTTCCTGCACTTTCTATTGGAGAAAAATAATAGTTAAATTCTGCATAAGGTAATATGCTCATAACTGAATTGCTCTATTTAAATTTCCATTTAAACGATAATGGAAACAATTCTAATCATACTCTGTCATTAGGCACATTTTCAGAACTGTAATTTCCCCTGAGGCAGTGTGAATCTGTAAGGGGTCCTCCTCACAGAGTATGACAATGTACCAAAACCTCTGATTCCTATCCCTTAACCTCAACCTGTTTTCTTCAGGAAAATGTGCTACATTTGAGATCCCCATTTTAAGCATGATTTCATTGTAAAATACCCTCTGAGATGTTGTATTGAAAGTCGGAGGTTTCTCAAAAAGACCTTTTCAGATGTTTTCTTACATGGCAGGAAACACAAATATTAATAAGTAATAAATAATTAAAAAATAATAAATAAATAATAATGACAAACTTTATGCAGAATCATTTGCCTCTCAAGCAGTATTTTCTAATGTCAAATGTTATACTCAGCACTCATTACAGTCTCATGTAATATTTGCATACTAACACTAAAAGGATTTCTCAAGATGGCTTATACTATTTTCCCTTGAGAATGGAAGTTTTACTCTTTACATTTCTGTCATGTAGACCAAAGAATACATTTTCATTAGGACCAAAGATGAAAAACTATTTTAAAACAGGCTTCAGGCGGTGGGGAAGGATTCTTCATCAAAAGTAAGATAGCATTGTACGTTTCCCCTGTTGGTGAGATTTTTTGTCTAATATGAGCACACTGCATGAATAAAATCATTCTGGTCAGATCATGTTCTCTTATATAAGAATCTGGTAATGGATTCAATTTGCTGTTCAAAAAAAAAATTTATTTATGCAAATGTAAGTTGAGTGCCAAGTAAGTGCTAAGCACATCAAAATCAAACACAAGAAAGGTGAAACACTTTTTGTCAACAGTTGAATGTATGCAGGTTATTATTCTAATGAAGACTTGCAGTCACTTTTTGCCTCCTCTTGAACAGCTAAAAAGACAAATTAAACAGAAGATGACTGCCACATTATTTAATCCTTTAGAACTTTCAATTCTGCTCCTCCTTAAATAAAGCCATTTTCTTTGTTCTTGAAATAAATAAATACAATGGAATAAACAAAACCAAAAATAAGACTGACCATAAGTCACTTAAAACTTCACGTACTGGGGGCAATCAAATTCTAAATTAAACTAGGTTGTAGACAGTATCCAAAAGGAAGAACAATTTACTTGGCCTCTCACCTGAAACCCAATCTTTGAAGAGATGCAAATAGAGTGGAGCAGCAGCAGCAGAGACCAGAATTTACACTTAGGACATCTGGCCCCCAAACCAGGGAGACTTTGACCATATCTACACTGGCACTTCAGTTTTACTAGTGAAATTGCTTTTAACAGCTCCCTCTAATGTGTTTTTAATACTATTTCTCAGGGCAGTGTAGAAAAAAAAGATAGCTTCTTAAAAACCAAACGTATAGATAAGGTAGTGAACTAGCCACTTTGGGCGCAATCCTGATCCCCCATTGCATTTTTACATGAATTAAGTGTTCGGAGTTACCTTCTTTACTAGAAACTTTAGGTGGAATCTTCATCCTGGTTCTGTCTCCTTTAGGATGAGCAATGGACCAGAGCTGCTTAAAGCTCTAAAGCCCAGGTTGTAGCTGGCAGAGTCTCTGGGCATAGACACTGAGGAAGAAAGTCATAAATTTGTCTTCTGAGGCGGGCTTTACCACAAGCTCCAGTGTAAAGGTAAGCGGGGGCTGAAAAGGTGTGTGCATGGCACGGGCTGTGGAGATTCGGGGCAGTGATGCAGCCCATACAGCAGCCTGGGGAAGCTACTATAACTTAGACAGGGATTCATGGTAAAATTATGCTGGGGGCCTCTCAGCCCACAGAGTGGCTCGGGATTGGGATGGAACAAAGGTGGCCTAAGGTACTTTGATTCCCTTTCTGAGAGTTGTGTTGAGAGCTCTCAGCAGAGAATTTCACCCTAGTCCACAACACAGCTTTATGAAATTGTTTGAAATGGTTATACCTAGTGCAGGGCTGGGCAAACTTTTTGGCCTGAGGGCCACATGGAAAATGTATGGTGGGTAATGAATGCTCACTAAATTGGGGTAACGGCTATGGGAGGGGGTGAAGGCTCCGGCTGGGGGTGCTGGCTTTAGGGTGGGGCCAAAAATGAGGACTTCACGATGTGGGAGGGGGATCCGGGTTGGGGAGCAGGGATGTGAGGGCTCTGGCTGGGGGTGAGGACTCTGGGGTTGGGCAGGGGGTATAAGAGGAGATTCTGGGCTGGGATCAAGGAGTTTGGAGGATGGGAGCGGGGGATCAGGGCTATGGCACGGGATCAGGGCTGCAGGCTTTGGGTGGCGCTTACCACAAGCAGCTCCTGGAAGCGTGTCCCCCCACTCCAGCTGCAAGGCATGGCCAAGCAGTTCTGTGCTCTGCCCCGTCCATAGGCACCACCCCTGCAGCTCCCATTGGCTGGGAACCATGGCCAATGGGAGCTGCGGGGGTGTTGCCAGTGGATGGAGCAGCAAGGCCACTCCTCCACGTACTATGTAGAAGCCTGGGGGGGGAGGGGGTCATGCCAGCTGCTTCCCGGGAGTCATGTGGAGTGGGACAACCCCCGACTCTGCTCCCGTGCTGGAGTGGGGCAAACCACCAACCCTGCTCCCCTACAGGAACTGAAGGCTGAATTAAATGGTCTCACAGTTTGGAGGTGGCCCACGAACCATATCTTGCCTGCCCCTGACCTAGTGTATAGACTAGCCAGGCAAACTGTTTCAGCCTTGCTTGCAGATTGTTTTAAAATAATTATTTTGGCACAGTGCTCATACAGACACACTTATTAAAGGCCAAACATAATGCCCTTTTACACAGTTGAAGGAGAAATAATTATATCCCCAATTAAGGCCCTACCCACAATGAGATCAGCAAAGGGCTAGATTAAGTCAGGGGCATTATAGGCTCATATCTAGGATTCCATCTCCTGGACTCATGTGATTACATTAAAAATAAGATTTCATGTTTCTAGCTCTCATGGTTAAGAAGAAAAGCTCGGGGGGGAAATGAATCAAGGATATCCCATTCAGATCAATCAGTTTGAGTCTGCAGAGAGCCTGAAACAATAGCTTTGAATTGCCCTATTCATTTCAATGGGTTATTAATTTCAAGACCAGCTACTCTTGGGGCCCCATCAATACCATCCCTCCTCAACAGAAGATTCTGTTCATGGCAGAAGAAGAATGCAGCAGCGGGACCTGCTGGGATAACCAGGCCTACAAATGTATCTTACCTCTGAGTTCACCTGTGAGAAATTTTATGAAGTGTCACAATAACCTATAACAATAAATGTTGATGATAGAAGGTGCAAATCAAAGACAGAAAGACTGAATTAATCTAAACAAGAAGGCCTACTGATATAATTCAAGGACTGATCATGCCCGGTAAAGAAGAGAGGTGTTGCACCAGAAATCCATGGATGCAAATTGGTGCATCAGAAATTAGGCCTAATTGATAGACAAAATGAGGGAATGGGCTTCACTCTCTCTTGGAATTCTTTAAAAAAAAAAAAAAAATGTGAGACTTTGGAGGGAAAAGCTTGCTACCGTGACACTGGTTGACTGAAAGAAGAGGAATGAGCAAGCTTCACCATAATGACTACCAGCCCCACCATCTTCTGGGACCTGACACCTTCATCTTAATCATGAGAGACATCCTGACTAGACAGGACCAAAGAAAGGGAGACGGATGATACTGACACCAGTCTAGCTAACTCCCAGACACCACCTGGAATGTGAGACTTTGTCTCCCCCTTCTACCTCATATGTGTCCTTTTCCTTCCCTACTTATTTTTTCTCTTTCCTATCTCTCTCCTTTTTCCTTCTGTCTCATAAGCATTTGACCTAGCCAGCCAATTTTTTTTTCCAGTATTGCTGTAACCCTGTAACTACAAAGGCAGCTGAAAGCAATGTCCTAAACTGCCTGCTGCTCATATACATTTGCCAGGTCTTAGAGTGTCTGACAAGACAGTATGCTGTGTTTTTCCAGCAGTGAGGCTGCAAGCTAGAGTTAACACCCAGGCTAAAAGATGCATTCTCTGTCTTTGCAGTTCTTTTCTGCCCCCTTATTCTGTGTGTTCACCTTGTTTGGTCTTAAAGGAAGCAGAATCAAACTATAACAACAGTAACAACAACATCTCCAGCCCATCTCAACTAACTTCTTCTCTTTTCCTCAAAAGGGTGGTTATCATCATCTTTAATACCCTTTAAGAAACTGCCAAACAAGGGGATTTTTCCTTCTAAACTCTCTCCAGCTAAAGGAAAAGAGCACAAGAGACATTGTTAAAATTAAAGCTTTATTAATACCCTACATTTCAAATGCCTTAACTCATTTTCCTTTTTCTATATCTTTACTAAAGGGTTAAGAGGATTCTTAATTGTGTGTTTGCCATGACACTAACCAGGCTGAAGTCTCTATACACCGAACTTCTAACCTTATTTAACATTATTCAATGTTGGACTGTGACAGGGTCATAACAGCTTTGACTCTTTGGGCCCATATATTTCATTCAAATTAATACAAAGGCTCCTTGCTTGCCTTGCCCCTAACGAAGAGAGAGCCTCCTTCTACTCCAAGTGAGGAAGGGGTCCAGGCCGTGGGAGGCCTCACATCAGAGTGTGCCGAAGGTCCCATATTGACTTAATCTGACCCTAGATCAGAACCATGATAGCTACGAACTACAAACATGTTTACACATAGCTGTTGCTAACTGCTATCATAACTTCCCTGACCAGTATGAACAGGAATTCTTTTTCAAACAGTATATTATTCATGTCAGAAAACCATTCCAGAGACAACCTGCAGAAATCAGGGAAGCCACTAAAACTCTGCTAGCAACAATCTTGCTTAAGCATAGTTGTAGTTGGCATGGATCTTGTCCCAGTGTGGAGAAAGGCCCAAGAGTAATTAAGCAATCCAAATACTCATCCTTCTATATATAAAAGAAGAGAAAGAAGAAAAGGAAAGAGGCTTAATTTCAAGGATGATACAGTAACTAATTTACCACATCATACTTCCTAGTTTCTACAACTTGCCAGCAGCTTGAAATAGATATATGGTAGACATGAAATTCATCAATATGTTCAAATACACACACACTTCAGAGCTTATGAGAGTGCCTGTTCATTGTGTGTTTGTTCTAAACTAATACATGTCATTACTTCAACAGGCAGCTTTACATATATACACACAGACTAATGTAGTATTGTAATACATATATCTCATGCAATGTATTGTAATTTTCCTAATAAAACAAGTAATTTTTATATATTTTAATGATACAAAAGTATGCTGAGAATCAGAAAGAAATGAGTACCTTTTGTAAAACCAAGGAATTTTTTGGTAAAAATCAGTTTAAATGAAAAATGAAGGGGCTTACTTATGCAGAATAGAGAATCTTCCTTGAAAGAGAATAAAAAGAAAAATTAATTTCTCTTGGGTCACTCTACCTAAAACTCTTATAAATACTCTTATTCAGAAACTCTTTGCACAAGCTCACATATTAATAATTATAGGGTTATATCTGTCACTGCAATCAGTATCTAACAGTGATTGAAACTTGCATTATTTATCATTGCAGGCCCAAGACACAGAGTTTCTGAAATTTGGGAAGTAAGTGTTGTGAATACATATTCTTGAAGCGGACATACCAATGATTTGTATGACCGTATGCATGCTATATTATTGATAAGTAATCACTGTACAATAGTTACTGAAGGCTTTCCAACTGCCAGATTTTAAAGGTCTGCTGCAAACAATGGAGACAGAGTTTCTCAGAAAAAAAAGTCACAAGAATCTTTCATAACAGAAAAACTGCTAGACTATCTAAATATAGGGGTTGCTCTCACCTCTCCTTAAAATAGTGACTCACAATTTTAGTAATCTTTTGCACCTCAATCTTTAGACTACAATCTATTTCTTAATACATTTACTGTTACTGAAGCAATTCTATTATTCTCCATTCCCAAATATATATGATTCACCTGTTTTTTTCAGCTGTGTGATCCTCTATCACACATCGAAGAACAGATTTCAAGAGTAGTGTCAAGAGCAATTACATGAAAAGACAATGTGCTAAATGATTATTGCACAACTATTACAAACTTGATAAACTTCCTGTTAAATAATTTTACTGTGTGCAAAAAACCTCAAGCATACCTATGAAGTTTAAACTTATAAACACATAAAATCCAATGCATCCCTATTTTTAATGCAGTTTTTTGTACGTAATTCTACATTTGTGAGTTCAACTTTCATGATAAAGAGATAAATGTAGAAAATATCCAAAAATACGGTATTTAAATAAATGGTGTTCTATTATTGTTCTTCCTGGGTCTTTTCTTTTGAACTGAAACAGTTTGCAGGTTACCATTAAAACTGTAACAGGGAATTATTGCTATTATTCAATTAGTCGTACCAGTTGGTACCACTTGCCTACCCCAAAGCAAGTTGGTATTAAAGTAACCATAAACTACAGGTCAGTTTTTCCTAAAGGTAGCATTGCAAATAACTGTAGTAACTTGGTTATCATTGTGTGATGAACATTTGCCAGCAAGTACCATCATAAAAAAACCACAATAACTGTGTGTAAAATTGGTTAAGTACTTTAGAATCTTTGGGCATAAGAAACACCATGTAACCATAACATATTATTACAATATACAATTTTTAAAAGATTGTACTTTATCCAATGAAACTAAGATGGTTTAACGCCAGATGGCTGATGACCATGACTGTCTTCATTTTTTTTCTCTAATATATAATATCCCCAGGAACAAGTGGCGTTGGTTCAAGCATCACATTTCTTTTTCACAACCCTGTCAACCTGGCAAAAATGTCTAGTCATTCTCTATGTTTTCTATCTTCTGAAATGATCACTATAAGAAATAAACCAAACCTCCATCTACTCACTCAAGCCATTAAATCCCATCACTAGTGGCACATCAATATTTTGTAATCTGTCTTAACCGCCTAGCATGTCAGCACAGTGGAATACATCTACCAGATATTGTGGAACGTAAACTATGAGATGAGAGACAACGGAGTTACCCTATAGATGAATTTGACCAATTAGAACCCAAAATGTTAAGTATCTGTGTTTACAGACTAACTATGCAATTTCAGACATTGCACCAACTTAAAAAATAATCAAATTATCAATTGCATTTAAAACCTATACAGAAAAAAAATCTAAACTGATGAAATTTATATTTTAACTATTTCCCATGGTAAATTTCTTTTTGGTATGCACAGATTGCGGAAATGTACTATTCTGGACACCTTCAGACTAAAGTATGAAGACAGGGTGGCCTAAGAGTACAGCACTAATCTGGGACTCCGGCCACTTGGGTTCTATTCCTGGCTCTGCCACTAGCCTACTAAGTGACGATGGGCAACTCATTTCACCTCACTATACCTCGGTTTCAACATCTGTAAAATGGGGATAATTATATTTACCTCCCTTAGAATCTAATGATGAAAAGCTCAAGATAAGAGCTAGGTATCATTATTACTATTATTATCATTATTATAATTAAGATGTTTGATCATCAAAATTTAGTACATATGCAGTGTGCTGGAAATAATCCTCTAAAATGTTCCATAGACGACCAGCCATACAATTTATACACTAGTAATCATCAGGACACTATTTCCTTAGCAGATGGAAATGCAACAAAATCAAAGCTTTGAATAAGTGTATTAAAATATAACATTGCTAAATATGGACCTTGATGTATTATACTTTCTAGCTTCTAAGAAATAAATAAATGACCAGCCATATAAAAGGGAGGTACCAGGCATTTAATGAAGTACCATGAGTACGTTTAAAAAATTCATTTTGGTTTCAGAGGTAATAGCATTTTGAGAAATAAAATTTAAATAAAGAATGCCGCATGGATTAGTAATACCTCTACAACCAAAATGAACGTTGTAAGTTCATCCAGTGAAAGGATGAAGGTAAATGAGCCAACTAACTTATGTATGTGATAATGAAAGACATCATTTTGTATAAGGTAGATGGATTTCTGTAAGCTATGACTCCAGTATGGTTATCCAAGAATTGTAGTATTTGCATATTCAGTGGAAAAACCCTCTCCTCCACATTCAATTGCTGGATATGTGTTTTCTGCAGCACTATTGCACCATGATTCATCAGATACTATTCTGAATTCCAGATTACTCTGCTTGAGTAGAAGTTGTTTCATCTATACTACATTTAGGTGGCAAAAAAAGTGGTAGATGACCAAGAGTTAGCTGGCTTCAGCAGTCCATGCAGCTTTTTTGAACTGTAGTCCAGATTTTTCTGGTGGAACCAACAGTAGAAGCAAAGCTTATTTTCTGTTTTGTGAATACAATTTCTGTGTTTGTGAACAAACTTTGGCAGGATCCAGCTGAGCCGAGACACTGAATCCAAGTTTTTGCAATGCTGGGGTACATCTTAAGGTACAACAGGGGTGGCTAAACACATTCTCTATTTAAGCAGTACAATTTGAGAGACTGAGATGAAAATTTGGCTTAATTCAGGATTCAGATGTTGAATCGGGACTTCCGTGGTTCTGTTGTAACAGAATGCACTGGCACATATTTTTTTTTCCTGGTGCATGAGCAGCTAAACTTGTTCTTTAAGCGGAACTGGCAGTGTGGGAACCAAAAATTGGCTGGATTCAGGTGCCAGATTGGCCATTTATGATACCGTTGAACTGGGATGTCTGGAGTCCAGATTTTATTGCTGTAAGAGTAGCATCTATGCCATAGTCTCTATTTGACATTATAATTAACGGACTATGGACCAAAAATTGGCAGGGGTTTTGCAGTAAAGTTGTTGCATTAAAGTTTTTTATTATTATTATTTTTGTTGTGGTGGTGGTGGTGTTTTTAGTTTGTTTGTGGTGCCGTAGGAGAGGCTAAACTCATTTTCTATTCTGAGTTCCAATTTGCGGGCTTCAGTATTGAAAAGATCAGCAGGATCCAGACAGATCCAGATTTCACCTAGACTTTTGATGACAACCTGTGCTTCCCCCTAAAATTGCAGAAACGTGCTCAAAGGTGAGTAGTAGGAGGAGATATTTACTAGTCCTCCTCTCCCCGCCCCTCCCTATTAACCCCACCCCACCCACAGCCTGCCTCCCCCTTACCTGATAATATCATCGTTGTGTCCCAAGAAGAATTTCTGGGTGTGCTCTCTGGTGTTATAAATCACCCCGACTCCAGCCACGAAGTAAACCACCTCCTTGCCTGCGGTGTAGTACAGGTTGTTGCGGCACTGGTGACCTCTGTACCCGTAAACCCATTCCAGACGGAGCTGGCACCTAGGAGCTGTCCGATCCGCCATGATAACCAACCCCCACTCCCACAAGCACACACGAAACCCAGTGCCGCCCTCCTTCTTCCCCCCTTAAAATGTTCTCCTCTTATAAACGTTATCAATTCCTGCCTGTCTGCTGAATCTTCAGGTTGCACTTTCCAAGGCTGATTTTAATCAGCAAACTCATTCAGGGACCAGCTCTGCTGATGCTGCTGTCGCGGCGGCTGCTGTTGTGCTGCCACCATAATCTTCTGTTGCCCGAGACAAGCAGCTGCTGCCTCCCCGCTGCTTTGCAGCCCAGACAAGTTCCGGGAGGAGGAAGTGGGATAATGGACATACACGTAAAATTAATACCCCACAGGTCTTTTCTTCCCAAAGGCAAAGTAACTTGTGTGATTGTCACACCAACACCTGCAGAAGAGTCCGGGCTGTGTCTCCTCTAATGCACGTTCTTGTCTTCCTGCAAAAAGAGGCTTTCTGGATTTTTCCCTTTTAAAATGTATGTCGGTAGATTTAAACTGAAAATAAAAAGGGAAAAAAGTATAATTAAAATGGAAAATAAACGTGTACTTAAAATGCAAAGTGCAAGGGCTTCCCCTCATTAAATCTGTATTTATTCTGGCCGGTCTAAGGGCGCTATACGGCTTCTGAGCTTTTTCACCATGATCTATTTGCAACTGTCAATCTGCACATAGGGATAATGTCCAAGAGAAGCAGAATTAATGTAATACACTCAAACAAGATGACCTCTTCCCCGCTCCGTCCCCCCAAAATAGCTCTCTGGGAGTCTCAAACAACAATTCACCATCAAGTCAAGAACGCATTTTTTTAAAAAAATTATGTTTATTACCCATGTTTTGGAATAACAATTTTTTTCCCTGCGCCAACACACACTTTCATGATTCCCTTTTCCTTACCCCAAAGTCGGAATTAATTTTTTAGTTCGTATCCGTTCTGGGTGGTTTCTCCACATCCTTTGTACCATTCACCTTAAATCACACTCATTCACCAAACAGCCAGTCACAAACGTCAGCGAGAGATTTCTGAATCGGAGAAGAAAAGCAAAACCTCATGCAGATAACACGATTCAGTACTACATGGCAGGGAGGGTAGGAATAAGCTAACCAGCAAAAGGCTAAACCATGCATCATCTATTTCCACACAATACGCCTCAAACCATATTCGTTATTCTCCCTTTAACCGTGTATTAACAAACTAAACCAGAGTGTATTGATATCTGGTAATACAAACTGTACCTCATACCCACAGCAGTACTCCTCAGTGGTCCCTCCCCCCATACACATAAGCAATAGTCCC
Source organism: Dermatemys mawii (assembly GCA_007922305.1). Lineage (NCBI taxonomy): Eukaryota > Metazoa > Chordata > Testudines > Dermatemydidae > Dermatemys > Dermatemys mawii. The sequence continues at coordinate 14,344 of VOCN01048148.1, forward strand.
CACATAGTACATAACCTACTATCAATGAATCCACACTGAAAGCAACAGGACCCTTAGGGTAAAACCTGGCACCACACACAAAGATCTACTCCACACACAAGGAATATAATCCGGCACCACACTCAAAGCAATGGGCTAGGGGTGGTGGCATAACCCGGCGCTGTCCCCCAGAGCAACACTCCCGAGGGGACTGAACTGGGGAACTTTAAACTTCACGTCACAGGCTGAGCAATATTCCCCATAGGAGGAGGAGGAGGAGGAAAAATGGGGCATCATCCTCCCCAGGAGGCAATCTGACACGAGTACCTCCCAGGCAGAGGAACGTCCCCACAGGGATGAACGGATACGAACACCCACCGCCAGAGCAACCATCTCCTTGGAGGGCGGATGGGGGGGCATAACACAGGGCACCATGCCCGAGAGGGGCGAGTGGATACTAACCCCACAGCCAGAGCAACGATCCCCTCTGTATGTGTGTGGGGGGGGAATAACGCTGGGCACCGTGCCCCACGGGAGCGAGCGGATACTAGCCCCACAGGCAGAGCAATGCTCGTGTGTGGGGGGAAGGGGTAGATACACAGGGCGGTAGTAGCAGGGGGATGTGACCTGACACCAAAGCCAAAGCGGTCGCTGTCTGTCTCCCACCTGGCAGCAGCGCTCTTCTCGGCAGCCCGGCCCGTGTGCTCCGGAGCCCGGAGCCGAGCGCGGCTCACCCACGCAGCGCGGGGAGGACAGTGACACTCCCTTGGCAGGCTGGCCGGCGTCCCCGCCTTCCCCCTCCCGGGGCTCAGTCTCCAGCGCACACGGCCAGGCATGTTTCCTAGGCAGCCCTGGCGCCTCATTCAACGTGGGCGGGGAGGTTAGTGAGTTGTCGTAAGCGGCTTTGGAGAATCGGGAGCGGGGTGGGGGTCGGTTGGAAACCCCGACGCCCACAGCTCGGGCGGCTGCTCGCGGAACGGGATTGGCGGCTTCCCAAAGTGGCTCATGGGAATTGGAGTTTCACCCGCGCCCCTGAGTCGCCTCGCCGGGAAGGGGAAAGTCTATGAGCGCCTACGAGCCCCAAGGTGCAACGCGGCTACGACAGTCCCCTCTCCCTCCTCCCGCCCCGCCTCTCTCGGTTGCTGGGGCGCTGGCTGCGCTTCTTGGTGGCTTTGGATTGCGGCTGCATCTGACAGAAACTGCGGCTGAGGGGAAACAAATAGGCTGCGGAGCAACGGCCAAGGTGGGGGAGTGTCCTGCCGCGCTGGGTACTCTGTCACGCGCGGTCTCTCCAGCCTCTCCTTTCCCTCGGGGCCTGTCAAGTTTCCCGCCCTCTATTGCCTCAGCCTTTGGGTCCCACTCCCCACCCCATATCCCCTCACTCTAACCTTTCTCCTCCCTGTTTCTGCTTGCACCAGCGCTGGTTTTCACCCTCCCCCCACTCTATTTCTGGGACTAACTTTTCCTTGGATGCCTTCCACCCCTGCCCCTGCAAACTTAACACCACTGGGGCTTGAATAGGGACTGGGAGTGGCTGGCTCACTGCAAAAGTAATTTTCCCTCTCTTGGTATTGCCACCTCTTCATCAGTTATTGGGAGTGGTTCTCCATTTGTAAGGTAACGTCCTTCTCTTCATGTGCCAGTATATTTATGCCTGTATCTGTAATATTCACTCCATGCATCTGAAAAAGTGGGGGCGGGGGTTTGCCCATGAAAGCTTATGCCCAAATAAATCGGTTAGTCTTTAAGGTGCCACTGGACTCCTTGTTCAGCTAACAGAGGGGGCCCCCCCCCCCCCCCCGCTAAGGACTGTCACCTGATGTGCTGGAATTACCTCTGGAATTTCCCTGCCAACTTGGGGCTCCAGAACCCTGCCTTGTTGAGCCAGATACGCTAGCCTGCTGCAATACACACTCAGGTCTGATCCATGGCCCCAAAGCTGCAGTCTTAAACCAAAATCTGCTCAGCAAGTCACTTATCTCCAGCACCTAGACACGCAGATCCCATTGGGATCCAAACCCCAAATAAATCAGTTTTATTCTGTATAAAGCTTATACACGGTAAACTCATAAATTGTCTGCCTGCTATAACACAGAGAGAGAGAGATGCACATTTGTTTGCTCCCCCAGGTATTAATCATTTAGTCTGCGTTAATTAATGAACAAAAGTGATTGTATTAAGTATAAAAAATAGAATTTAAGTGGTTTCAAGTAATGACAGAACAAAGTAAGCCATCAAGCAAAATAAAATGAAAAGATGCATGTCTAAGCCTAATACATTAAGAAACTGTTTACAGGTAAAATCTCACCCTCAGAGATGTTCCAATAAAATTCTTTCACAGAGCAGACTCCTCCTTAGTCTGGGCCCAATCCTTTCCCCTGGTACCGACCTTGTTAGTTCCAGCTCAGGTGGTAACTAAGGAATTTCTCATGACTGGTCGCCCTCTTTGTTCTGTTCCATCCCCTTTTATAGCTTTGGTCCAAGGTGGGAATCTTTTGTCTGGGTTCCCACCCCTCCTTCCAAATGGAAAAGTACCAGATTTAAGATGGATTTCAGCTTCATGTGACATGGTCACATGTCCCGTGAGACACCCCACCCCCAGCCTCCATTCTTCCTGAGCTGGCTTACATGAACACAGAAGGGCTTGCAAGTAAACAGAGCCATTTACAACCACCTGTCCTAATCAATGGGAGCCATAAAGTGTATAAACCACCATCAATGACCCACACTTTGCATAATTACAATAGGACCCCCCGAGTTATACTTTATATTTCTACCTTCAGGTACATGAATGATACATACAAATAAGAAGAACATATTCAGTAGGTTATAACCTTTGTTATGATACCTTACAAGAGATCTTTTGCATAAAGCATATTCCAGTTACATCATATTTACACTCATAAGCATATTTCCATAAACATATGGAGTGCAATGTCAAATCACTGTTACATGATTTAGCTCAATTTGGGACATTTTTATTAAGAGGGGAGGGGGAAACCACCTTTCAGAGACCTGGAAGCCATATTTTCTTTAATATAAGAAATAGAAAGTATAGAAGCCTCAAGGGACCAAAAACTTATACAAGCTTTGGTTTATTAATAAAATATTTGCAATCTTCTTGTTCTTCATTGGCTTGCTGTGCATTGTGGATGGTGCCTTCAATCTTTTTTCATAACACAATGGTGTAGTATCTTTTTTGAGTACTTCAATGTGAAATCTGCAAAATAAACGTTAAATGTTTCATAAAAACTCACTCGACGCAAAGTCAAATCTGGTCTCTTCCTCCACATTTGTGCTGCAGTTCTGGCACAAGGTGTTTAGGGCCTGCATATCATCATGGTTTTCTGCATACCTGCTTGTCACAGAGCCCAACTCTGCCCGGGCTTTCTTGACATAGCCATAGAAAGAGACTGTAACTCTGTATATCTACGGGCTAACCACCCGTGCGCTGTGGGCACAGTGGACCTAATACTGCAATATGGCCACAAAGTGGCTCTGCTGGGACTCCAACATTTAGGGTAGGTGTGCAAATGGGGAAATCATGGTTGGCTTCTTGGGAACTGTGCAGCGGTGGGCAGCATTTCCCCTGCCAAGTTTCTTTACTTAATACTAATAAAGCGTCCTTCCAACTTTTCCCAGATCTGTACCATCCTCCCTATTTTCATAAACAATTTTTAAAATGCATAAAAGACCAAGCTTAACTGATTTTCTTCACAGCCATCAATTGCACTAAATTCAGTTGTCTTTTTCAGCGGTTATATGCCAAGAATCTATGTCAGAATTTGTCTGCTGCTTTGTCCCAAATTATATAGATATTGAAGTTAATACTTATTGTTATTACCATACATGCAGATTGTTATTATAGTATATGGGCCTTTTTTCTAAATGAATAGTTACAGAAAATAAAAAACATTTCTGCATGCAGAATAAAATCTATGGAAATGCAGAAGAAGAAGAAGAAGAAGAAAGAAATCAAAGCCAAATGCCTTTGTAACTATGTGAATAAGGTGTTGGATACATATTAAAAGCTCTGATTGGCCAGCAAGCCAGTTACTGGAGAAACTGCCTTTCTCCTTATACCCCTCCCTGCAGTTAAGGTCTGTTGCGACGCTTGTGCTGCTGGTTGCTAAGACTGAACTTTCTAGAAGTGGCAACAGAGCTTTTACAGTGGAAGTCCTTTGTGTTTGAATTCACTGCCCTCCGGTAGTATGCCAAAAAGTAGATTTGGCAGTCTTCAGGCCATGATGACACTTACATGAGTGTCTCCCATCCTGACAATATTAGAGCAATATGACTGCATATATTTAAACTATGCCTTGTGAAGTCTAATCTACGTTTAATTTTGTATGCTCTTAGGGACAGATTTGTAAAATTATTAAGGTTCCTAAAGATACAGATAGGCATCTAGTGGAATTTTCAAAAGCTTGAAAATCTCACCTGATACCTATCTACATTTTTAGACATCTAAGTATCTGTAAAAGTTCTCATAACTTTTTCCCAGTGGCTACAACATTCAATCAGAATGTGGATGTCTCTGGTTCAAGTCCCTCCAGTCCTTCTCTGATGTGGAGCAGGGAATTGTACTTGGTCTGCTGAGTCCCACCTCCCAGGTGAGTGCTCTGAGCATACCTACTAGATTGTGTCCCAAAGGCTAGATAAGTGGGGGAATGCCTCTAGGCTGTGATCCCACTGGAACTTGAATCAGACAAGCAGCTGGGTGGTGTTAGGATTTAGGCAGCTGTGTCCACACTCAGCTGCTGAAGTGTAGGTGCCAAGTGGATTTCAGCCGTAGAAATGTAGGCAATTAGGTATGTCAGGTGCCTACAGAAGTGGTCTTCAAACGGGTGCGCGAGCCCACCCCAGGGGTGCGCGAGACCTGCAGCCGAGCCCGCCCGGGAGACCACCAAACTCCCAGGCAGGCTATTTTGGTCCCGCCAAAATACCGCCGCAGAAAGCAGAAGCTTCCGCTTTCTGTGGCGTCATTTCAGCAGACATGCCCCCCGGGGGCCACCAGACTTTTCCCTCCGTGGAAAGGGACCATGGGGGGAAAAGTTTGAAGACCCCTGGCCTACAGCATTATGCATCAGCTAAGCAGGAATTTCATAGAAGTCAGTAGTGCCTAAATCAGGGCTTCTCAAACTGTGGGTCATGAGGTTATTACATGGGGGGGTGGGTCGTGAGCTGTCAACCTCCACTCCAACCCTGTTTGGCCTCCAGCATTTATAATGGTGTTAAATATATTTTAAAGTGTTTTTAATTTATAAGGGGGGTTGCATTCAGAGGCTTGCTATATGAAAGGGGTCACCAATACAAAAGTTTGAGAACCACTGGTAAATGTTGGATATAGGCACCTAACGTGGCAGTTACAAACCTAAGTCCCTTTTGTGGATCCCACTTGTAGAAGCTAAATAGTATGTGCTTAAAACATTGACATCTATATTTAACTTTACTTTAGAGAAGTGTACTTTTTAAAGATTTATGCTACTTCACACTTTTACATTTTGATATTATAAAACTCCTGTGTCGAAGTGCATTGTGCTGATTATGAATAGGAAACTTATATTGGTAATTCTAAGAAAGAGCAGTTTTAACCATTACTGAGTCATGAGTTCCTGTTCAATATAGTTGGTATTGAAAGATTTAGAGGACTGAGAATCCCAAAGATATAACTATGAGAAACCAAGTCTAGGATTAATAAAATGATATACTCTCATTGAATTTCAAAGGGTTTAGCTAAATTTTAATTAGGAAATTCTATTTATTCTATTTGCATGTTGGATGATGATTGGTTTTAGAAAACCGAATCTTATGTAACTATAATATTTCTTCCCCACTGAATACAGTGGGAATATTTTTCAGTTATTTAATCTATATATTATATTTAACTCCTTACATAAATGTCATAGAGCTATTTTTATATCTTGTATAAAAGTGAATGAGTAAATTTAATCAGACTTTATTCTGAAACAAAAACATGGGGAAGTAGCGACATCAATATATGCCCCATAACCCTAATTCTTCATTCTCTAATATAGATAACATTGTCATTTAGTAAAACATGGCACTAGTTCAACTGCACATAGCACTAAAGGACTACTGATTTATTCTGTTTCATACATACTCTCCAAAATGCATTATCAGTAAAAGTCAAGATAAGATTCAATACTTCACCATATCTTATATAACTGTGTTATTGCACTACACATAACTGCTCTATATGTGAGTGAATAATTGTAAACATCAGTCTTCTCATGCTTTCACTTATAACACCAAAGCAAATTATATTAAAATACTGCTAGGATTTATTTCTCCCCCCTCTCTGGTCTCCATTCACTGCTGCTGAAGAGGTGTTCTCCATTGGTGGTTCAATAGGCTTGGGCCACATATGATAAGGGCATTGACAGTATAGAGAAGGAGCTTGGTCTGATAGGATACTGTCTGAGTATACAGCCCTTTACATCTGTGAGCCACTTTTGTGGGGAGCTGCATTGGTTGCTGGGGCAGCAAGGAGTCACTAGCTGCTTTATGTGTCCATAGATGTGGACACATATCTGCAGTGGAAAATGAGGTGGAACTAAGTTCCTGCAGTTGTCTTCATCTTATTGTAGACTGAAGATTGTCTTCTCTTCTGCCCTGAGTACCCAGAATGGAAAAAAACAGCTGATATATACAGAAATTGGGTAGTATCCCTTTAAATAGTCCCTCAAAGGGCTGTCACTATCTGCTGTGTTTCAGAAGCCATTAGAGGGCTCACAAATTACACACGCTGCTGCTCTGGCTAGATTCTGGCGGCTTCTGAAACGTAGACGATAGTGAGGGCCTGCCACAAACTATTTGAAAGGATAAAGGGATATTACCCAATTCTTATTCACTCCATATTCCCCACCTTTAGTGTGAAAAGATATTTTTAAAAAATTAAAGTGCATTGCAAAAAAATATACAACAGTCACAATAAAAGAGTAGGTGTTACTCCATGGTCTTCATTAGTAAAATGCACTGGAGCTAAAGCTCTTCTCCTACAATACTTTTATTTTGATCACACTGATTGTTGATATGATGGTTTCAGTAATTCTAAAATGCTTTTCCTGGCTAGTTTCCTGTATGACAATTCCATTTAGAAAGTGATGACTATATTGGCTCATTGTCCCAAGAGTTATTATTTTACATTAATTCCATTTACTGGCTTAATCATTCAAAAGATGAAAATCTTCTCAAATATGCATTTACCCTATTTTCTTTAGCACAATTTTTTTGTATAATAAAACTTTACTTTCATGTCAGCCCTTTAATTAGCCTTTGAGCTACAATCCTTTGAGGCACTGTGCATTCTCAGCTTGCAATGAAATTAATGAATGGAGGGTACTCAGCACCTCTCTGGAAGTATTCAGAACTTTACAAGACTGGGGCAAAATTGATCTAACTTTTAATTTAGTTCTGCTTATATTTTGTAGATCTTCCTATCTCCCTCTTGCATAGGTAATTTAAAGATAGTTGTGATGGGATGTACCTGCTCCACACTGGACAAAAAGGCATTAACCTCATATTGTGAGCTAAGGAAGCCACATCCCTTCGCCACTGCTGGGCCAACGGGAGCCTCTGAATAAAAGGAAGCAGCCCAGGTCAGTCTGGCCTAACCACTGAGGAAGGAGGATGCAGATTGTAGACTCCCTCTTGGGAGCGTCTGGAGCCCCAGATCCCAGGCATGCCAAGACCCAGGCAGATACCCAGCTGCCTGCGGAAGTCCAACAGGAGACAGCGCTGTCAGGAGCTTTACCAGCTGATCACCCTGGAGGTCCAGAAGATCTACGGATGGCAGCACTGGAAAACAGGATAGGAGGTAGCCACGGGGAACTTTACGTTGATCCAGTTGTGGAACTAGTACAAAGGCAGTGTGTTTCAGGAGGATCCCTGCTGACCTAGTGGTGAATCCATTCACTGCTGATCGAGTCCTAGGTTGGGATCCAGTGAAGTAGGGTGGGCCTGGGTCCCCGCCCTCAATGACACCCATCCCTGGGAGGAAACCTACTCCCCACTAGCCACTAGGCCATGCAGCCCTGCAGAGGAGTGATGCCGTATTCACTCTGGCCACTAGGCTATGCAGCCATGAAGAGGCGGGCGGTCATTTGGACTCCTCCATGGGGCTATAATGCCCATCCACCTCTCCAGTGCGTGACAGGGTATACTACTCCTGGGGGAATTCTGCACCAAAATATAAAAATTCCGTGCACAATATTTTAAAGTTCTGCATATTTTCTTTGTCAAAATAACACAATATAATCATGCTACTTTCAATTATTTTGGTAATTTATTTCAAAATATCTGCCAACATGTATGTCTATAACAATACAGACACACACAAAGATGCTGGTAATTTTTTTGGACAAATATATTCCTTACTAGGCATATTAATACAAAACTTTGAGTAATTTGTTTAAATTAAAATACAGAATTGTATTTCATGCACCCATCAGAAGCAATGCAAAGGCTTGGGAAGTGTTAGGGATAATGGAGGAACTGAAGGAAAGGGAAAGAGCCTGGAGTCAGGGGGAGGCTCAGAATCCGCGGGACCCGCAAACCTCCCGCAGGCATGCTAAGGCTACCTGACTGCCGCCCTGACAGCGACTGGCGGGTCGCCCCCTGTGGCTTGCCACCCCAGGCACGCACCTGCTGCACTGGTGCCTGCAGCTGCCGCTGCCTGGAGTGAACCTGGAGGGTTGTTGGGTGTAGGTGGGAGAAGTGTGGAACAGATTTTTTGGGGGGGCGGGGGCAGGATTGTTAGGGAGTTGGGGAGCCTCCCCCATGCAGACCTTGGCTGATCCCAAGCCTCTTCCATTCAGTCAGGCACATCTCCCCCTGTCTCCACACACACACATCCTGATGGGTCCCTGCAGCCTCCTCCTCATGTGGCCATGCACCCCCACTCCCATTCAGATCCTGGCTCAACGCTGTGACTATGCTAGCTCCTGAGCCCATACCCCAGTCTGTCCCCCCTCACTAGCCCTTCTGAACCCTAGTCTGTGACCCCCCCCCAAGCAGACCCATATGCCCCACTCTGACCTAACCTGGGCTGGGTGCTGTGATGAACTTCCACACCTTGGGGAATTCTATGCTACTGTGCATACACACAATTTTTTTCCCCACAGAAAATACATTGTGCCCCAGAAGTGCCGCAGTTCCTGCATGCATGCTGTTGGCTGTTCAGGCACCACAGTGGCCTCTGGTGGGCAAAAGGCAGAACTGCAGCACTTCTGGGTCAGAATGTGTTTTCTGCTGGGAAAAAAATAAAGTTCTGCAGGAGAGATGAATGTTTCACATGTGCAGTGCTGCAGAATTCCCAAGGAGTAGTGTACCTGTCCTGCAACAATTGGTGGAGAATGCAAGTGTTTGCTGGGATCTGCTAAACAGTCCAAGCAGGATACCCCCTCTTCTGTTTCTCGGTTGCTCCGAGGTAGGATGGGGACAGACAAGGTTCTGAAGTGGCTGCACAGTCAGAAGTGATGCAGTTTTTCCCCACCAATGCCCCTAACTTTAGACCTGCTGGGACCAACTGTAGGGGTGAAAAATCCACTGCCCATTCAATCCTTGGACCATCTGCTAAAACTGACAGTTTTTCTAGAGGAAAAGTTCTGTAGGAGTTCACAGTATTATATAATTGTTTCTTCCATCTCCTGGGCTGAGCCTACACACCCAAGAGTGAAAATATCATAGTTCATTTGAATTATAAGCACCCTTTTTGATACCCAGTGTTGAACTCCCCCCAAGAGTTTTCATCCTTGATAAGAGTGTTATGTCTTTCAGACTTTGAGTATGCACCTACACAATAATAATAATAGCTTAGTGCAGATTTAGCTGCTGGGTGTCATTTTACAGGCACCTGCAGTTCAGTTGTATAAGCTAATTATGACCTCAGTGGAGCATAAGAAAGATTAATTAATTAATTTCAGTTGGGCACTTTGAAGGTTTACAGTGCCAGGTAAGTGCTAAGAGTTATTATAGGGGCACAGGTTCTTGATTTAAGAATTTTTACAGTATGTTACAGTAATCATCCAAATCACTTCAGCATACAGAGTGATACTTCAGGAGTATGGTGTGATGGTTGTAAAATACTTAATGTACATATCCTGAATTTTTTAGAAATGACTAGTGATTTTTGGTGCCCAGCATGAGGGTACATCTATACTACCTGCCTGTCCGGCGGTTAGTGTTCGATGTATCAGGGATCGATGTATTGAGTCTTGCCTAAATGCGATACATCGATCCCCGAAAGCGCTCCCGTCGACTCCAGAACTCCAGCTCTGCAAGAGGAGTAAGCTGAGTCAACGGGGGAGCTGCTGCGGTCGACTTGCCACTGTGGGGACAGCCAGGTAAGTCGAACTAAGGTACTTCGACTTCAGCTACGTGAATAGCGTAGCTGAGGTTGCATACCTTAGTTCGAAGCCACCCGCTAGCGTAGCCCAGGCCAGAGGCACATTCAATGTGCTCATCAGTTTCTGAAAAATCAGGCCCCTTTAAGGAGTCTTAGGCTAGGGACACGAAAAATCACTAGGTTACTTTTGAATATTTGGCCCCTATTTTATTTTTATAAGTGATGCAATGGAAGTGGGTACTTCCAAATGGTGCATATCAATTTCTTTGTTAAATTGACAAACTCATATAAGCTTGCAGCATCCAGTGGGCATAACTCGACACTGCAAGATGGGTTGTGTCTGGAACCAGACGTATTGGCTAGTGTCATTCAGTTGCACAATCCAAGGAGCAGTTTACATGCCAGAGGCTGTGCATGAACAGTCCAGGCGTGGGGGTTCTCACAGCAGAGCAGGGTAATATTGGCTCCAAGAGTCAAGGACTGGAGTGACCTAGCAGATCACCAGTCCAGACAACACCAGAGGAGAACATAACAGAGGGTTCCTGTTAAAGGAGAGAAGGAAACAGAGGATGCTGAGATGGCCCCAGATTCCACCATTACACAGGGGTGTGTGTCTGGGTTCTATCTGGTGACTTCTGTTATTGTCCTCACCATGTGTGATGAAGTGGGGATTTTCCCTTGTTATGTTGTATGTGAGTCTTACTGTTTTGCATGAATGCGGTGTGTGTGCTTCCCTTTCCATGTGTATTGCACCAATGTCTAGGTAGTGGAAATAAGCATATGTGACGTTTGTGGGGGTTGCTCCAACTACCCGCATGGATGCTATGGCTTCCTCTTCTTAAATTGAGACCCAGGAGGGAAATGTGACCAGGTGACCCTTGGCCCCGGAAGCGAGACAAAGACCGGAGGAGGAGTAATGAGCAGGGCAGGAGCCAGGCAGCTGGAAGCAAGTCAGTCTTGGCTGGCTTGGTGTTTGGGGGAGGATCAGAGCCATGGACTCTGGGCTCCCCTTCCCCCAAGATGCACTTGGCTGAAAGTCACTGATTTCTGTGCTAACAATTTCTGCCTTACCCGGTGTTCCTGTCAACTAATAAACCTTTTAACCAGCTGGCACAGAGTCACTGCTGACTGTGGAGTTGGGGTGCAGAGCCCTCTGGCTTCCCTAGGAATCCTGCCTGGGCATACTTGTGTGGGAGGGGATGCTGAATGCTCCAAGGTTAGACCCAGGAAGGTCAAACCTGTGTAAGCTTTTTGCCCTGGAGACAGTATGCTCAGAAAGAGGAGGCATTCTCCCCCAGAGTCCTGACTGGCTTTGTAGCGAGTAGTTCCAGAGCATCACCCCGGTGACTCCATGACACCTTGCACAGTCAGCACCTCATGGCAATGCTCGCACTGTGTACCTCATGAAAGTGGAGCACAATCAGCCAACACCAGGCTAACATGTTAGGGACCGTGAACTTTGTTGGCCTCCTGTGGCTGCAAGTTTGACACCATTGTAAGAACCTGCTCCAAGGCCCTACATCTCTACTCTGTCTGTTCACCTGCAATTACTATTCAAACTGTTCAGGCCATCTGCATGGTTGCTACTTACACTCATGTTGGACTCATTCAGTTGTAAGCAAATCACTTTGAGCATCTTCACATGTTTGATATTCTGGCACAAGATGGAGGGCTAGAAAGCAAAAACAGAATACTGATGCATTTGTAAATGGCACAGGTGCATAGAGACAGGTCAGGACACATGGCTGCCTCATTCAGGCAAGTATTCGAAGTCCCTACACCACAGGGTTTTCTGTGTCTATATTCAGAATGGTTTGGATTATGACCCTCAAACCCCACATAACCTCTTTTATCCTGGAGTTTCCCATGTCACCACCTGTAATGAGACTGCAGAAGACAGAGTGGATAGGAAGGCTCCACAGAGCTGTGTTTTATATGACCTTCACATATCCAGGTTCACTGCATTCTGGAATGTAGGTGCAGCATAAATGGACTAACTTTGCTATCTGCAGCTTTTACTTGGAGTCAGCCTATTATGATTCACATCCTTACAGTGAGGTTGCTTTTTTTGCTCACCAGTCGGTTCCTGTTCCTTTAAAACTATACAAAAAGGTTCCACTCCCACACCTCTGGCAATTCTTTCCCTTTGCATCTATAGCCCTATTGAACCTATTCCATAGAGTCTGCTTGTCTCAAGCTGCAGAGCAGCCATTGTGGACTAGACATGCATGCTGAAAAGCTGTTTTAGTGGCAAACCTGATTGTGCCAGGAAATCACACTGAGCAAGCAGAAACGGGTTGAACTGCATCAGGGAAAACGCAGCCAAGGGACATGGATCAGCATCTCTGGAGATGCCCTAGGAAATCCATCTATCAGGGATCATTTGAGAATAGAGAGGATAACTCTGTAGCAATGGCAGAGGCAGCTCACTAGAGGTCCCGTGCAGCCTAAAGGATTTTTGAACTGTGCATGTATCAGTTGCTGAATCCTTGTCATCACACCCATGGCAGTCCAAAATGAGCATTTTGCACAAATGATGTGCTATGTGCAGGTGCCTGATAATCATTGCTCACTCTGGCAAGGGGTCCCTTGAAAGACAATGCCAACCAGTAATCCCTTGAAGTTCTCAGATGCCTTCAGGGGCTCTCAGAATGAATATAGCCTGAGAGCATTATCCCTGTTTTACAGAGAGGGAAAGTGACTTTTCCAAGGTCACAAAGCGAGTCTGCTGACACCCAGTCCTGGGCCCTAACTACAAAGCTCTCCCCTTTATTTATGTATCTGGTTTAACACAGAATGGCACAAACAAACCACAGCTTCTAAAGAAATCCTTCAGGAACAACATGCTCATTGTGGTACAAAAGCATAGAGCTGCTATTGCCTGGCTACGCCCCACTCTGAACTGACCATCCCTGTGCCGCCCCTGCCCTTTTGCTGGCCTCAGAATATCTACTCTTTCCCACAGGGCTCATGGAGAAACTTGGTCAGTTTAAGTACCCACCCTTACCCATGGGATCTGAGCAACATTTTCATAGTGAAAGAGTCTTACACAGCTGTTTTCTAAACAAATGCTGGCTAGTCCTTACTTTGATAAGGCTTTTGAATTATGTACGGATGCATCTGTCACTGGATTGGGTGCTGTACTGATACAAACTGGGAAGGACAACAAGAAGTGCCCCATTGCCTTCCTAAGTAAAAAGCTGTTGCCTACTGACAGAACTACCCTGTCATGGAAAAGGAGTTTTATGCCATAGTGTGAGCAGTTAAACAACAGAGGCATTATCTCATTAATAGAAAGTTCAAGATTCTAATGGACCATTTGCCCTTAATATGGCTGAACAGAACCAAGACACAAGTTTCAGACTGCTACACTGGCGCTTAATTCTGCAAGAATTTATTATGGAGATTGTATGCTAAGGGGAAGGAGAACATTGTAGTAGATGCCATATCTAGAAAGGAGGAAGTTGAGCACACTGCCGTCACATTGGTCAGTGACCAACCCTCCGGCAGTAATCTAAGGGGAGAGGTGTGACGTTACACCCCATATTCTTCATAGAAATATTGTTAGGATATGAATATGGCACAACTAAGATATGTTTTATGCAAGATGGGTCATGTGCAATTTTCTTAGCCTTACACAGCTGTGCTCTGAACAAATGCTGGCTAGCCCTTAATTTGATAAGACCTTTGAATTATGTACCGATGCATCTGACCCTGGATTGGGTGCTGTACTATAAGCATTGTAAAGGTTATGATTTGCTGAATGTGATTATCCAGTTTGTAGGCATCTGTAATGGTGCTGTTTCTGGTGGGACCCAAATGAGAGTGCCAAGTCAGGACAAACTGCTTAAAGCAAGGCAGTTACAGCCCCAAACTGGGGTTTCTCCACCGCTAAGGCAAACCAAACCAGCCAGACAAAGAAGACTTCGATTTTACCCCATGGCTAACCCACAAGACACACAAGCAATTCCTTTAGACTCCAGTTTCCCAGTATCACCATCATCAGCCACACTTTATGGGGACAAATGATTATGAAAACCAATACCCCTATAAAAGAAAAAGGTTCTTCTGATCCCAAAGGAACAGACCCCAGACCCAGGTCAATATAGAAATCAGATCTTACCCACAAGTCACGCTCTTGCCAGTCCTTCAGAATCTAAAATCTAAAGGTTTATTCATAAAAGGAAAAGATATAGGTGAGAGCTAGAATTGGTTAAATGAAATGAATTACATACAGCAATGGCAAAGTTCTTGGTTCAGTCTTGCATCAGGGGTAGAATAAACTGCAGGTTCAAATCAAGTCTCTGGAGAACTAACATCCACAGCTGGGATGGGTCCTTCAGTTCTTTGCTGAAAGCTTCCGTATGTAGCAAAAGTTCCTCCAGCGTAAGCAGCAGGAAATGAAGACCAAATAGAGGTGGGGCACCACCCTTTTATAGTTTTTCCAGGTGCAAGAACCCTCTTTGTTCTTGGCTGTGAAAAATTACAGCAAAATGGAGTCTGGAGTCACATGGGCAAGTCACATGTCTTAGGACTTTCAGAAAGCAGCCATTACTCACATGCTACTTGGAACGTTCTTAGGTAGACTTCATACATATATATGACTTCTTTTTGTGGGGCTACTGTTATTCTGTGGCAGGCTAACATCTCCTAGCATACAACGATCAAGTCAGCATTGATAGCTTTAAGACAATGAATACTCTTTACCAGATTAAACTCAGGACATTACAAAAAAAAATAATTAAGAAATATAAAAAATATAATCACTCTTCAGTCTCTTTTTATTAGAACATAAGAACATAAGAAAGGCCGTACTGGGTCAGACCAAAGGTCCATCTAGCCCAGTATCCCGTCTACCGACAGTGGCCAATGCCAGGTGCCCCAGAGTGAGTGAACCTAACAGGTAAAGATCAAGTGATCTCTCTCTTGCCATCCATCACCCCACAACCCTGACAAACAGAAGCTAGGGACACCATTCCTTACCCATCCTGGCTAATAGCCATTAATGG
>VOCN01048221.1:0-20031 GCA_007922305.1 Dermatemys mawii
ATGATAAAGCAGGGTGATGTGATTTGTACTCCTTGTTTATTGGTAATGTACATAATGTTTGGGTCAATATGGATTACTTGCTTTCTGGGCCATGAGGGGTTGAGAACACTATGGAGTTGGTGCACTCAGCCCCAGATGGAAGTGTTATACTCGGAACAGTTTTGTTTCATTGCACTCTTCAAATCACCTGTTTTTTTTTTAATCAAAAACATTGTGTTCTTTAGCCACGCAAAAGAAATTCTGCATTGCTTGAAGAACAAGTATTTCAAGGAGTTGCAGGACCTGGTAGTTGATGGGCAAAAAATTGAAGTGCCACAACCACTAAAGTGGTAAGAAAACTCAGGCACTTTGTAAACTCAGAATATGTTGTTTCAAGGGTTTAGCTTGCTCTTTTCCTTTGCTACCTTATCTGATCATTAACATCTATACTATTAGCAGTGCAATTCACTGACCTTAAAGTTGAACCCTGGATTTAGCGAAATTTTTTTCTTGAAAGATACCCTCTGACTAATCAAATCTTATTGCGTATAACTAATCACCCTTTCAGAATTATAGACATCATTTTTATACATATTAATACTGTTGTAGTGCTATTAGAAATGGTTTTAGGATGCTCAATAGTACTGTGATATTTCGCCATCAAACTTTAATACTGTAAATGAAGTTTCTTATTAAATTAATTTTTTTCATTGTGTGTGTACATATATGTGTGTGTGTATATATATTTGTAAAAAAATGCCACATAGTTATTTGATAAGTTTGTATCCATTGTAGTTACGAATGACCACCTAAGATTATTATAACTGAATGGAAAAAGATCTGAGGGAGGGGAGAATCTCTATTTTTCAGTTAATTTTTCAGAATCAGTCTTAATTTGCCTGATTGTGGAGCTAAGTTCCCTTTAAGCTGTGCAGCAACCTGTAAACAACTGTGCAAGTGCTCAGGGCTGTGACAGAAAGAGATGCTTCTCCTGGAGTCCTGTATCTGCAGCGCCGGGCGGAGAGGGGTGCTGCGCTGGGGGGAGAGGTGCCCCTCCCCTGGCCCCAACCCAGCCTGGCCCAGAACTGCCACAGACAAGGAAGAGGCACCTATTTTGTGGCTCTGGCTCCAGAGCTTCTGCAGCAGAGAGAGGCGCTTCTCCTCTCTCCCTGCCATAGTCCTGGACAGCCTGCACCCCAAATCCTTCATCCCTGGCCCTACTCCAGAGCTTGCACCCCCAGCTGGAGCCCTCACCCCTGTGCACTCCTATCCTCTGCCCCAGTCCTGAACCTCCTCCCTTCTACCTCACCCCGCCACATGAATTTTGTCTCCATATTGTTGCACATAACAAAATTCATTCTGCACATGCATGTGAAAAATTAGAGAACACTCTTGTGGCTGTACTTCACTGTGTGCTTACTGCTTGCACAAGCAAAGTATAGTCCGGTGAAAGTTTCTGGGGCAGTGATTTGTCATCTTTTTGATAGTCTGCTATGAATCACAGACATATGTGTTGTGATGCTGCTTTAGTGTATCCAGTACTGACATTATAGCTAGGAGCAGGAATATTGTTGTTTGATAATGTCCTGTTCTGTAGAGTTTACATATTTCTTTACTGAGATCAGATGGTGCCATGACAGATTTTGGCCTGGTTATCTGTGGTGTGGATTTAGCTAAGCTGTTAAAATGAGAGAAACATAGAGTTGTAACAAGATTCCAGTCTTTAAACAATTCTAAGATTTTATATTTCTTATTTGACCATCTTAACATATTTTATTTTTGTACTGTGTTTTGCACACTTCAAACAACTTGAATGTAAATAATTTAGATAGTTTGTAAATTGCCTAAAGAAAAGTGGCTGTATATTTTTATTTAGAAAGAGTTTTGAGGTTGCATTAGTTTGTAGCGAGTTTGCACTGGGTGTCTCTTTGTTTTATCAGGTATCCAGAAGAGCTAGCATGGCACACTAACTTGAGCAGAAAAATCTTGCGGAAGTCACCACAGCTAGAAAAGTTTCATCAGTTTCTGGTTAGCGAGACAGAATGTGTAAGTGATTTTTTTTTTTCTTTTTTTTGGGTGGGGGGGGTGTAAAATAAAAGCTAACAAATAAATGAATTGTGTCCAAAGCTGAATTTTCTTTTTAGAACCAAAACACTTTTGATTAGGAAGTGAAGGCTTGTCTATGTATTACTGATGAAGTGCTCTAGAGAGTGTGAATTGTAAAGCCCTAACGTGCTCCACTCTTAACTGCCTCATGTAGAAAATGCTGATGCACTCTTAACAGATCCTTAGTTAATGCCAGCAGGGTCTGCGTGAGGCAGTTTGAGTGGCACATGTTAGCGTGCTTACAAATCATCCTGTGGTGTAGCTGTCTACACTGAGTAGACAATCCATGATCATGATTACTTAGTCTATAATTAGGGCTTCTGTTTTTGTGGATTTATTAATTTGATGTTTTGGATTGGTTTGTTAGCAATTTTTATGTTTTATATAGATGTCCAAAATCAGTTGGGGAGGGGAGCTTTTCTCTTTTTGTGTATGCTTTAATGAGTAGTGTGTATCATATATATTACTCTTTGTAATGTTTCCTGGTGCATTTTCGTGTAGTACTGTTTCAAACAAAACTGTTAAAATGCTCTAGGTAGCCTTTTGTACACACCAGGTTTACATGAACTAATTAATGTGCAACACATTAATGTGCCTTAGAAATCACACCCCTGTAGACTACAATAGTACTCTGTATAGACAAGCTCTCAGGTACAAATAACAGTTTCTCTCAGTACTTTTCCATTTTTTATTGGATACACATGGCTATCTTTATTTTTATTATTTATTTTGTATTTGAGATGTTTTATCAGTGTTCAAAAGTCCTATTTATGATTTCTGGGGAGGTAGGTTAAAGGTCGTAATAGGTCTTGTGAAAATCTATTTGATCTCATCCTAGTCCATTTTGGACAGTGTTTAATATCATAGGACCGGAACAGAGCAACGATAACAAAATTTTGGCCTCAATTTTAAAAAGTGTCTAGTGAATTTTGAGTACCTCTAATTTTGAATTGCCCAACTTCAAGTGCCTTAAGGGTGCTTTAATTCTCCCCCACGCTTCCCCTCTTGCCCAGCAGGAAGATGCAGTGCTGAGCATTTCAAGTGGTTCAAGTTAAGTATCCAAAAATGCATGAACCCAAAGTCACTAGTTACCGTTAGAAAACTTACGCCTTTGGCTGACTCTGTTAGAGAGCCTTTAGTTGAGGATAATAGAACATGTTTCAGGATTCAAGTTTATTAACAGAGAAAGGTAGGGAAGGTTGTACAATGCTTATCTGAACTATAGTTCACTGGAGCCATTTTCTATAGTTGCTTGCTCTTTAGTACCAAATACATCCCTAATCTTAAGGGAAGAAAGAGAAGTTTGAACAGGATAAAGTAATGTTGTTGTTTGTTTGACTCATATTTGTCAGTTTTGTGTGAGCTTGATATTTAAATTTGTAATGAAATTTAGAATGCATGAGTGCAATGTCAGAATGATGATTTGTTACCATAGTGCCTAGGAGCCTTAATCATGGAACAGCACACTATTGTGAGTGGATATGAGAAGGCAAGACTGTATTTAAAGCAAGAGAATAAGATGTAGTAGTAACTGAGGTGTGAGATAATCATCTGAGAGATTTAGCTGTGTAGATGGATAGGAAAGGCCACTTTTTAGAGATGCTGTGGAGAAAGGAATTTGTGATGTTTAGACAACTTAGATTTGAGGACCTGAGGAAAGATCTGAAGCTATGATTATCCCCCTATTATAGGCCTGAGTGACAGGCACCATGGAGGCATTGAAGAGAGGTTTCTTGGGGAAAATTAAGACATCTGCGTTAACCATGTTATCCTTGAGCTGATTGGTAGGCATCCATGAAGGAGAAGACAGAGATTTTTTAGTTTGAACAGAAGGACTTAGGTCTGGAGGAGGAGAGAGAGAGAGAGATGTGGATCACTGGCAGAGAGGTGGTGATTGAATTCATGATTGTAGCTGAGATTAGCCAGAAAAAAGGGGCAAGAGAATGGCAGACCGAAGGCAGAGCTCTGTGGAAATCCCCCAGAAAGCTGGAATGGGAGATGAGGAGGATCCTCCAAAGGACATGTTGAAGCAATTAGAAGCCAAAGGAAGACACGATTTCAAGACGAGTGTGACTGGTGGTGTCAAAGTTGCCTGACTTCAAGGAGGATGGGGATGGATTACTGGTTCTGAATTTTGGCTAAAATGAGATTAGAAATTTTGGCAAGAGGCGTTTCAGTGGAGCGCAAGGGGTAGCAGCTAGATGGAAGAAGATCTAGAATGGTATGGAAGCAGAGGCCCTTGAGACAGGGGTTATAGATTGTACTTCTGGAGGTTTAGGGTGGGTTTTTTCAGATGGGAGAGACTGAGGCATGTTTATATTGTGACAAGAAGGAGACAGAGGAAAGTTAGAGTAAGGAAGTAGAGGAGTGAGTGTGAGAGAGATCAGAAGATGGGATTGGGTCATTGGAGCAAGTACAGTGGTTAAAGGAGAGCGAAGGAGAAACTTCCTCTATCTGTGACTGAGAAGAAGGAAAAAGTTTGGGGGTGTGTGTGGTGGAGTGGGAATGTTGTTAATGGTTCTTCTGATTATTATGTGGGGATGATTATTATGCGGGGATGGGTAACTTCCTTTTCTGGTCCATACCTAAGGTTCCTCTGATTATTATGTGGGGATGGAAAACTTATTTTTCTGGTCAATACCTAAGGCTGTAACCTGAGCCCAGGATAGGGAGAGAGGAGGTGACCCCTTCTGCCCAAAAGACAAAGGAAAAGGAGCGGAGGGGCTAGAGAGGGGGTTTTTCAGTCTGGATCTGGCTGGGAACAGGCGGAGAGCTACAGGCAGGCTGTCTGGCTCTTTGGCCCCCAAAATGGACCCAAAGGAGGGGTCCGGTTCACTG
This sequence comes from Dermatemys mawii, assembly GCA_007922305.1. NCBI lineage: Eukaryota > Metazoa > Chordata > Testudines > Dermatemydidae > Dermatemys > Dermatemys mawii. The sequence continues at coordinate 4,924 of VOCN01048221.1, forward strand.
TACCTACAAGCTCTGTTTTAGTTCATGCTCCTGTCATCTAATAAACCTCTGTTTTACTGGCTGGCTGAGAGTCACATCTGACTGTGGAGTTGGGGTGCAGGACCCACGGGCTTCCCCAGAACACCGCCTGGGCGGGATCGCTGTGGGAAGCATACGGAGGGGCAGAAGGTGCTGAATGCTCCGAGGTCAGGCCCAGGAAGGTGTAAGCTGTGAAGCTCCTTCCTTGGAGACAGGTTGTTCACAGAAAGGAATCTTCCCCTCAGAGTCCTGACTAGCTTCGCAGGGAGCAGTTCCAGAGCATCGCCCCGGAGACTCCGTGACAGGGGGAAGGGGAAAAGTTGCATGGTGTTTTATAGTACTGACTTTTTCAGTGTACATTCATTTATACAGCACTATTAATGTTTTATTGTGAAGCAAATTACATTTGTATAAGATCTAATGGGTACTGCACACATTCATTTTATTTTAGGGAAACATTAGTCGTCAAGAAGCTGTCAGTATGATCCCTCCTCTGCTGCTTAATGTTAATCCTCATCATAAGGTAATCTTTAAAGTAATGTGAGAACTGGAAGTGTTACAGGAAAAGTAAGAAAATTACAAACCCCATAGTATTTGTGTTGATGCTTTATTTTTTAGGGTAGACCCTGTGTTCTGCATACAGAGATTAGCAATGACTTTATGCTCCAGTTCATGTGTATTGAAAAATAAGAAGAGATTTTTTCTAACTCTGTATGCTTAAATTTTTGGATCAGTTCATTGCCTACATCCTTCAAAAAATATTTTATTTTCAAAATTCAGCTGTATTAATGCCCCCCCTTCCCCTTTTCTATGGCTTTCTCTGTTCATAATATTGAGCCCCTTTTCTTAAGCTCTCCACTGTGGCTCATTTTTTCATTTTGTTCAGGAGCTATTTAGAAGCATTGTTTGGTTTTGTTTGGGGTGCTGTCAACACCACAAGATGTGTGAATCAACCCAGGGTGATTAGTGGTTATATTTCAAGATGGTTACCATTTAACTCAAGGTAATTGACATATTTGTCATTTACCATAGTAATTTAGGCACTTCCCATAGGTTTTTCCATGGCGGCCCAGGACCACCACCGCTTCTGGGGGGCGGAGGGTAGGGGCTTGGTGGGGCTGGCAGGCTCCCTCCCTGGCTCTGCGCGGCTTCCTGGAAGCGGCGTCATCTCCCTTGACTCCCAGTCCTGAGTGCCCTTCCACGCCCAAACTCCTGCTGTAGGGGGTGGGGAGCGGTGGCCTGAGACTGCCCCAGCAGTGTTTCCCATGCCAGTTGCATTGGCTGCAGCAGAATCCGTGACTTCATGACAAATTTACAACCTTAATTGTATTGCATCTATATAAATCCATGGTACACCCACATCTTGAATACTGTGTGCAGATGTGGTTACCCCATCTTAAAAAATATATATTTGAGATGGATTAGCTTCAGAAAAGGGCAACAAAAATGATTAGGGCTCTTGAACAGCTTCCATATCAGGAAAGACAATTAGCCTTGGACTTTTCAGGTTGAAAAAAGGATGACTAAGGGGGAATGTGAGAAAGAGCTGTAAAATCATAACTGGTATGGAGAAGGTGAATAAGGAAGTGTTGTTTACTCCTCATAACACAAGAACTAGAGGGTCAGGTTTAAAACAAAACATAAGGAAGTCTTTCTTCAGACAGTGCATAGTCAAGTGTGTAACTCTGCCTGGGATCTTGTGAAGGCTGAGACTAAACGGTTCAAAAAAGAACTAGATAAGTTTATGGAGGATAAGTCCATCAGTGGCTGTTAGCGAGGATGGGCAGCGATACTTCAGAGCATGGTTTTGCATCTGTAGCCTCTCTTTGCCAGAAGCTGGGAATTTGCAACAGGGGAAGATCACTTGATGATTACTTCTTCTGTTCATTCCCTCTGAAGCACCTGGCACTGGCAATTGTTGGAAGACAGGATACTGGACTAGATGGACCATTGGTCTAACCCAGTTCTTGTATGAAAATTTGTAGTTTATTTTAAATTGTCCCCTAAGGTAAGCCACAAACTCCTGGAGAGTGCTCAGACTAGCCTTTGCGTATGTGTTTATTTTCAGTTAACCAAAGATAATTAATATGAAGTAAAAAAACTATAGTTTAAATGTACCCTTAATGTGTTTACATAGTTCTCATTAACTCTAATGATAGTTGCTCATGTGCATGGAGACTGAGCTAGAATGCCTGTCTCAGACTTTGTCTACACTAGAGAACTTAGTGGCACAGCTGTACCAATATCTTTTGTGTAGTTGTTCTATGTTGACAGGTGAGAGCTCTCCCATCAACATAATTAAACCACCTGCAACAAGCAGCGGTAGCTATGTTAGCAGAAGAGCTTCCACTGTCCACTGGTGGTTATGTTGGTACACTGTAAATTATGTTGCTCAGGGGTGTATATTTTCACTCCCCCGAACGAGATAAGTTTTGCCAACAGAAGTGGTAGACATAGCCTTAGCTGATGGATATATGCTCAGAACAAGGATAACTCATCTGAGAAATAGAGTGAACTGTTTTGTGTTGTACTTTTTTAATTTTCTATTTTATGTCTAAAAGAAATTTTTGCAAGAAGTTACAGTTTAAAATCGAAACTGCTGAACATGTTTGAGAAATCCTGAACTATTTGACTGTTAAAACTTTTTATTGGTAGATTCTAGATATGTGTGCTGCACCTGGGTCTAAGACTGCGCAGCTCATTGAAATGTTGCATGCAGATATGAATGTTCCTTTTCCAGGTAAGTCATTCAGGATTGATTACTTTGGGCTTCTGAAGCTTTTGATTTTCAAAAATTGTTGTTATAAAAGATTATTTGCAAGTTTTACAAACTTATATAACAAAACTGTAGTAATGTGCTGAATTCCCCAAATAGTAAGGTTAGGTTGGAGAGGTGTTCAGAATGTAATAGATTTTAAACTTGTATTTTTAAAGGTCCTATTTTATTATATTGTCAGCTTCTACTTCATGAATCATCACAGCTCTCCATAGCCAACAGTTGGCTCCTCAAATTACACTGGTCTACAATTTTTTAGAAGTCATCTGCTTCAGAGATAAAATGTGATATTTATTATGTATTTTGATGTGCTAAATTCAAATATGACAAAACAACTGGCTACCGTTTCTAAGATATTTAAGCTTTTACATTTTATGTATATGTATATTGTGTAGATATAGAGTTTTAATCATAAATTGTAAACCTAGGTCTTTTCATGTGTTTATGGTTGCTTTACATACTTCACCTGTCCTGTTCATGTAACACTTTAAAAATCAGCAAAAGGGTTATATAAATAAAATGTATTATGAAACAAAAGGCAAAAAACTATTATGTACATAGTTTAATCCTATTCAGTGTCTACTCGGCACTTCTTGGCTTGTCTCTCGTATTCATTAAATGGAGCATCTCTTGTCACTGTCCAGAAATAGTCTGCAAGCATTGATGGGCTCCATTTGCCCTGATAGCGTTTCTCCATTGTTGCAATGTCCTGGTGAAATCACTCGCCGTGCTCGTCGCTCACTGCTCCGCAGTTCGGTGGAAAAAAAGTCTGGATGAGAGTGCAAAAAATGTATCTTTAGTGACGTGTTGCAACCAAGGCTTTTGTATGCCTTGAGGAGGTTTTCCACCAACAACTTATAGTTGTCTGCCTTGTTATTTCCGAGAAAATGTATTGCCACTGACTGGAAGGCTTTCCATGCCGTCTTTCCTTGCCACGCAGTGCATGGTCAAATGCATCATCTCGAAGAAGTTCACGAATCTGAGGACCAACAAAGACACCTTCCTTTATCTTAGCTTCACTTAACCTTGGAAATTTTCCACGGATGTACTTGAAAGCTGCTTGTGTTTTGTCAATGGCCTTGACAAAGTTCTTCATCAGACCCAGCTTGATGTGTAAGGGTGGTAACAAAATCTTCCTTGATTCAACAAGTGGTGGATGCTGAACACTTTTCCTCCCAGGCTCCAATGACTGTCGGAGTGGCCAATCTTTCTTGATGTAGTGGGAATCTCTTGCACGACTATCCCATTCGCAGAGAAAACAGCAGTACTTTGTGTATCCAGTCTGCAGACCAAGCAAGAGAGCAACAACCTTCACATAGCCACAAAGCTGCCACTGATATTGGTCATAGTTTATGCACCTCAAAAGTTGAATAAGATAAGCACCATAAGAAGAATAGGACAAGATCCTTTTGACGGTCACGGAACATGGAAACCCTAACATCACCTGCCAGGAGATTCCACTGCTGTAGTCTGGAGCCCAACAGCTCTGCCTTACTCTTGGGTAGTTCCAAATCCCGGACAAGGCCATTCAGTTCAGCTTGTGTTATGAGGTGTGGTTCAGAGGAGGAGGATGGGAGAAAATGTGGGTCCTGTGACATTGATGGTTCAGGACCAGAAGTTTCATCCTCTTCCTCGTCTGACTCAAGTGAGAATGATTCTGGTGCATCAGGAACCGGCAGTCCTTCTCCGTGGGGTATTGGGCGTATAGCTGATGGAATGTTTGGATAATGCACAGTCCACTTTTTCTTCTTTGACACACCTTTCCCAACTGGAGGCACCATGCAGAAGTAACAATTGCTGGTATGATCTGTTGGCTCTCTCCAAATCATTGGCACTGCAAAAGGCATAGATTTCCTTTTCCTGTTCAACCACTGGTGAAGATTTGGTGCACAAGTCTTGCAGCATACGTGTGGGGCCCACCTCTTGTCCTGATCTCCAATTTTGCAGCCAAAATAAAGGTGATAGGCTTTCTTAACCATAGTGGTTATACTGCGCTTTTGTGATGCAAAAGTCACTTCACCACAAACATAGCAGAAGTTATCTGCACTGTTCACACAAGTACGAGGCATCTCTGCTCACTTTGGCTAAACAGAAATGTGTCCCTTTGCAAAATCAAACACTGACAAATAAGAGAGCACGACACTGTATGATTTCTAGAGCTGATATAGGGCAATTTATTCAGCAGAGTGATGTAAGCTTCGTTATGATTGCATCATCCATGACTTCTAGGAATAACATGATGCAATTCATATCATGTATGACGCAATACCAGCTTCAGATTGCATCATTCATTGTTTTGCCTAAAAAGCAAGTACTGTCCAAACCCGGTCATAGATTTATTCATAGATCCAGTCAAAGATGTATTTTAGTCATTTCTGGTTTAAATTGAGATCCCTTCCCTTTATAACTCACTTATCCTCCGCCATTCCCATGTCAAGGGTCGTATATACTGACCCAATAGCATATCTTGAAAACTAGAGCCAATCAACAATTTTAAGCATAATTGTCATTCTCAGTGACCCAGAGTTAGTAAAGTTTGACTACATTTATTTCAGAAGCATTTTGCCTTTAGAGCAGTGTTGTATATAGGTTGTCTTTAAACCTTGTTGCTTCATTGTGACTTACAAGAAGAGCTGTGTGGATTCTATACTTGTGGAGAGTTGAGGTAACATTAAATGTGATCAGAGCTTAATTTTTCCATGTAATTAAGTGTGAATTCAATAGACTGTACCTTGGGAATTTTTGTTCTAGTCCTCCCCTAAGATATTACATTAAGTTGTGTTAGTTCTTCCTTATAAAAACTGTTTATAATCATTTTTCTTTAACTTCAGAATTCTTTTTACTTTCTATAAAATGGCTGCAAAAATACTGCGTGTTGTGTTCAGCTAAGCAGCATTGTCCTTTTCATGCATCAGTACATATCATCTCTGCGACAAAGTTCTGCTAACTTTGGGATGAGATGCAGAAGAGCTGTATTTTGTTGCAGTTGCATAGTGCCATGATTGATCACTTCTAATTTAAACAGAGCACTTCATGTTCCAAATGTTTGAAATGAGGCTTAAAACTTAGGACTATAAAATGCTGCTTTCCAAACAATTTATACAATATGAAGGGAAAACTACATTTTAAAAATATAATTATTTGAAGAGTAAAGCCACTCTTTGGCTTCTGTGATGTATATTTTTTGCAGAATATTTGCTGGCTATATGAATGCAAAACACAGATGGTTCCTGTTAACCTGTAAATTTTATTTTGTTCCCAGAGGGATTTGTAATTGCTAATGATGTTGACAACAAGCGCTGCTATTTGCTGGTTCATCAGGCTAAGAGGTTAAACAGTCCTTGCATCATGGTGGTAAATCATGACGCTTCCAGCATCCCTACTCTACAAATAGACAATAATGGAGAAAAAGAGGTCCTCTTCTATGATAGGATTTTATGTGATGTCCCTTGCAGGTATATTGCATTTACTTCTTAGTACACATATTAATTGTACTACTTTTAATGTAATCTTTTTTGTTATTAATTTGTTCCTCTGTCTTTCTGCTAAGAAAGGCAGGGATCACTTTGATTTCCAAAACAGGCTATTTCCCATTTTACATCAGATTAAATAAAGAATTCTATTTTAAGTGATCTTTTTGCCTCACTCCAGCCTATCCTTAGCTTCCTTTAGCCAATGGACTGTTTCTCTTCTAAATCTTTACATCAGGAATCGCAGGGTATATATGGAGCATATATATGTGATCTTACACCTTCTAGTTTTTGTTCAATTCCACAACTGCAGGAATTAATAGAAACAAAATTCATATTAAAAGCAAATGCAATCTTATACAGTAATACTGTGTCTAAAATGAGATTGGCTGTCTATGGGTGAGAAGGCACTACTAAATCCTGCACTAATCTTATTTTATTTGTAACAAGTTGTACAAGCACAATTGTTTTTATTTCTTTCAGTGCTTAAAAGTGCATTTCTGTTCTGAAAAGTGACTCTTTCCCTAACCCCCTCCCCCCAGCCCCCACAACTGCCTGGAAATTTAGCTTGGAATCTGAAAGTCGGAATTCTTTCTCGTTCATGCATCGCCAAGAAAAAAGAAAGCTAAGGGAAATTTAAATGGGAATTCAAAAAGATGCAGTTAACAAAAAGATAGCAATATAGGAGAAATAATTTATATCACCTTTGCCTTCTAAAAGGAAATTTTTAAAAATAATTGCAGGGTAGTTGTCCTTTTTTACTTTTTGCGTTTCTTAGATAATGAAAATCAGTAAAGTCACTTTCATTTATTTATGATCGCTAATTTCCGGTTCCTAGTGCTGCAGTGTTTCTTTGAAATATCGGAAGTGTATGTTTTTAAGACTGAAAAAAATTTAGAAACATTTTTATTTTTTTGTCGATTTTCTAATAGCTTGCTTTTTTACAAAATATAATTTTTTGCACAAATGTAAGTTAATGTTCATTTAAGAATTCTGTTGGTAATGCATGAGCTGGAGTAAAATCCAGATAGTTCTCTGAGCTGGGCTGGTGCTTGAAGAGTACCGTGGATTTAAAAGTAAAAATTAGTTTGAGTAATTTGAACAGATATGACTCTGTATACTTTGAGTTAGAAGGTGTTGTTTTCACAGTGGGTTGATTTTTTTTTTTCCCCAGAGAAGTATTCTTTAATGATCTCTGAGTAGGATCCTTCCTCGCTACTATGTCAGTACTCTCTCCCGTTGGAAGACTCCAGATACTTGGTCAGAAGGAAAGATGAGCCATTGTTTTAGCTATTTTTGTATTACTAAATCACTTGATAGTTAATTGGATTGGAAGGTAAAAACCTGAGGGAGAATTCCTATTCTGTGACTGAACAATCTTCTGTATGTCTCTCTTCTTAATTCCCTGTTTTTTGGAATTTTGGCCCTTTTACTCCCCTTTGATCCTCTCTTTCTCCTTTTTTTCTTATCTCTTTGTTGTTTTGTAGGAATTCAAGGCAGTTTTCCTTTCAAGTTATGTTCACTCTCTCATTTTTGCTGATGATGCACGTTGAAGAGTAAGGATTCATTTGTGCTAGTTGTGGGTGGTAGAGGGGTATACCGCTCATCCCACTTCGTGAGTGGAGAATGAGATGGATGAGTGGCTTCCAGCCTCACCACCTTCAGCACTGTGTGAGAGAGGGATATAGAAGAAGAGTCTGGCCCGCTAAACAGAACCCCAGTGCAGTTCTTTATCCAGTTAGTGTCTGGGGCTAACTGGCCATAGCTTAGAGCCTTTCTGTGAAGCACTGACTCTAATTGACTACTTGGGAAGGAAAATAGTTGCAGGAGCAGCTTCAATTTAAAGTGATCCTCACATAAAAATGAACTTGAAAAAAAAATCAATGTTACTACAAAAGCAGCTCTTTGTGTGCCCTTACCCTGTGTCATATGTTAATGAACATTCACATATATATGGTTATGCATCTTTAAATTAAAAAAAAAAAGGTTTTTTAGTCTGGAAAGAAGTCCTTTAGTATGAACAGCAGCATCTTAAAGCTTATAAAGCAACTTGTGTGCTTGGGTTCTGTTGTAAAAAGCTGGGGTGGGGGTTGAGGGGAGGAGAGACAGGGTGGTGTAAACTCCGTATGTAGTGGCGTAGATATTTCTATTGGGAGTATCTGCAAATATAACAGATGAGATGTTGTTTCTTATTGTGTGGATTATTGTCCACTGGGATAGAGACTACTGTTTTTATATTATCATCTGCTGTATGATTTGTTCTCACTTTTGGTTGCAAGGAATCTACCATGACCCTTGATAAACTGTTCCAGTGGTTAATTACCCTTGCTTAAAAATTTACACCTTATTTCCAGTGCAGTGTTTTACATTACCAGCTTCCTGAACAATTCAACCCTTGCATGATAGTCATTTTGCCTGACTAAACGAAGTCACTTTCATATACTTACTTTACTTTCTCTTTTAACTTTTAACTTCATTATACATCTTCAAAATGGAATTCTTTTAGTGAAGAGAGTACTTATTGTGAAGAAGCATTTGTCAGGAATTTCCTTGAGCCCAGTGATCTGGCAATATGAAGTTCCCACTCTTGTAAATGATGTCACATTTTTGTTAAATCTCAATGCACAGTATGAAATAAGTTAATTTAAGCAAAAAGTATTAACTCTTTGAATACTCTCACTTTTTATTTTATATTAAAATAAGGAATGACGTCCTAGCATCATTGAAGTCAATGGGAGTCTTTTAATATACTTACTTGGGGCTGGTATTACAAGGTTTTGTTGCCTATTGGACTTTCAGAACGCACCTTTTGATTGATTCTCAACTGGTAAAACTAGTCTGGTGCTAGAAATCCACTCAGAGTAGAGATGGGTTGCATAATTTCTGAGAGTTTGGAGCTAAATAGTTGGATCAAGATGGAAGATCCGGTTTGTCCTAACTTAGACGTAGGAGTCAGAGTGCTGCTCTTGGGTCTGGTAGCTTACAAGGAATGTGTTGAAGTGAGTAACTGGGGTAAGATGATAACTAGCAGTGTATGAATCAAATTAGATGTTAAATTTTTCAGTTCAGGATTGGTGTTCCTACATGCTTTCCAGTGCCTAGCAAAAATGGGGTTGTAATCCTGACTGGGCGCTATTGAAAATAGTGAAGAAAGTACTTGTTTTGTGATGTGTTTTTTTTTATTTCGCTGTATTGTGTTTTAATTATTAACTTTGAAAGGTTAACTTGTTTTTTTAAAAATGAAGTTTTTGCCTGTAAATAGTTATTCCACAATTTTCGTATCTTGTGACTGCCTTTAATCCCAAAAGAAATAATTAGAAAAGGGAAAAATCTATGTCTAACTTGATCGCTACCAAAACATACTGTCCCAGTTTTTAGTGGGAATTCCTGGAGATAACTGAGACAGATTATTGTTTTCTTGTCTCTCAGTTGGCTGATATTAGAAGCTGAGATAAGATATGCTGGTGGTCATGGGGAGGAGGGTTAGCATCCTCTTAAAATGAATCCCCTGTGGTTAGTATCAGAATGGATATTCTCATGGGTTAAAACAACACCATTTTTGGATTTTTCAGCATAGGGTTAAATATAGATCATAAAAATATTTTATTTGTGAATTAACATGTAAACTTCTTTTACAGTGGAGACGGAACCATGAGAAAAAACATTGATGTGTGGAAAAAATGGACAACACAAAATAGCTTGCAGCTGCATGGGTAAAAGTGCATATTATAATTTGTGTATATGTTTGCAGAAAATGTCATCAGTGTAACAGTTTTACAAATGGAAATTATGAAGTGTTGCCAACTTTCACTTCCCCAACAAATAGCTAATTTCCTTGTACTTTCTTCTGAGAAGGGGATAGTCATCCAAATGTGGGATCTGTCTGCGTTAAGGATAGGATAGCATCCCTGTTATTTTTGGTTTTATGAATACCAAAATAACTAGAGCCCTTCCAGATTTGTAGCCATGAAAAACACATAGTTAACTTTGAAATCTGGTCTTCCCCATGATATCTGGCTATTATAGGGGAGAGGCAGGGCTGGGGGTGTCCCAGTGGCAGATTCCTACTGTGTATTGGACTCCAGCTGCTAGTCCCAGTGGGGCTAGGGAGAGATGGGACTTCCTCTTCCCCTGCAGGGGCCACTTTGAGACTGGGTCAAACCGCCTGGAACCTCCCCCAGTTGCAGAAAACTCCATGTCTGTGCTGGGCTCTGAAGGCAGCATCCCTGCCAGCAGCAACACTCAAGTAAGGTGGCAATCCTGCGACTCCCTTCCTCCATCCACACACATAATAGCTTTGCAGTGCTCCACGCTCCCCTTTTGGGTCATGACCTTCACATTTACAACACCATGAAATTTCAGATGTAAACATCTGAAACTGAAATTGACTTTTAAAAATCATATAACTGAAATTGACCAAAATGAATTGGTGGGTCCCTACAAATAACTAATGCAAAAGCAGGGAATCCATTTGGAGGAGGTTGCTAGAAGTGGGGGCACAGTAATGGCAGTGAGCCAACTAGTTGGATAGGAGGCAGGTGGTAGGAGCTGCTGGAAAAACCATGCCAGCCTAAAATGACAATGTCAACTTTGTACACCAAAAGTCTAATGTAAAACAAAATATGAATATTGGTGAAATCCCTGTATTGTTATCTCTGATGACTGTGAATAAAAGATTGGTCCTAACCTTATTTTACAAATAAGCAGCTTGGGTTCTTGGCTATTGTAATGCATCAAACATGGTTGTTAGTTAAACTGTCTACCACCAAACTACAGTGTTAATGTGAATTCTGGAAGTTAAGCATATTCTTGTAAATTGATTTTTTTTTTAGAAAAATGAGATTTCTAAAATCTTATTTTAAAACCTAAAATTATTTTATTTTACTAAACCTCTCAATTTAGATATGATTTGATACGTAAACATTGTATTACCTTTTTGTTGTACATATACTGCTTTTCAATACTGCAAATTGTTGCAGTCCATAGGAATTTTTTGTGCTGTTTTTGGGAAAATAGCTTAATGACTAAGTTCTTTAAAATTGAACAGTGTTTAGTATACCTAAGGAAGTGTATTTGAAACACTAGTATTCTAGTAGTTGAAATAAATTTATTTACAGGGTTATTTTAGGGGCAGAGTTGTATTGTGGATGCACATCAACGTCCAGGATATTGTATTGTGTCATATGTCTTTCTAGTACAACACTAACTAAACTGTGTTGTGCTTGCAGTGCTTCTCATACTGTTTATTTCAATGCTAGAATTCCTGGCCCAGAGAGGGTTAGTGGCTAAGATAGATTGCTTGCATTCAGATACTGTGGTAATAGCCACATTAAATAGAGGCATGAGGAAATTAAACTCTGTGTTTAAACATTGTGTCTTGTTTTAATATAGCTAGAATGTCTGTAATGAAGTTTTCCCTGAGGCTTCAAGGAAGCTTCACCTGTAACAGGGTGATTTGTACAAGGTATAATGGGAGTTTTGCTGGTCACTGAATGGTTTAGACAAACACTATTCTTTTAGATTGCAGTTGAGGATTGCAACTCGTGGTGTAGAGCAACTGGCAGTAGGAGGTAGGATGGTCTATTCTACATGTTCACTGAATCCTGTTGAAAATGAAGCTGTGATTGCATCCCTGCTGGAAAAAAGTGAAGGTGAGAAAATGAGAGATCTTGTATTCAGTAAATATTCAGACATTAAAATCTTATTGATTCACAATAATGAGGGAAGATTTACAATTTAGAATGCCAGGGATGAGTACAGTGTGGATGAGAAACTCCCTAGGTGTGAATGAAAGGGAAGCTGCCTTATTTTTTCCTCTTATATCCACAGCTATAATAAAGGTTCTCTAGACCAAATGAGCTCTTCTGTGACACCCTATCAGCATTGGTAGATTTTATAGCTGTTGGATCTTAAACAGTTCTGTAAATGATGCACCAAAAACTCATTTAGACTGAGCTGTCTTGCCTCGGTACCATCAGCAGGAGTAAAAAGTAGTAAATATTTATTTTTGTCACTGTAGCAAACATACATGGAGAAGAACTGTTGAATGTGCCATTTTAACATAACCAAATAGAGTCCCACTTTAAAGTTGGATACCACTGTCTGCTGCTGGTGAATGGAACCAATATTGTCTTGTGGCCAAGCTAAGCTTGGCTGTAGGGAGCACGGTTGGCAGCAGTGTCTCAGACTGCTATGAAAGAGATCAGAATTGGGGCAGTAGCTTGCTTAAACAGCAGAGTTGTGAGGAAAGTAATTTTCACCCCATATTTTCCCCCACCATCAGGGTGGAAGGAGGATAAGATGTGGCAGTAGTTGGTAGTAAGTAGTGTAGGCCTGTTTGAGGGATGTTACCAAATATCAGGGAATGACACTAGCTCATGGGCAACTGTGCTGTAGTGGCTTCTGCCTTGGGACTGAGAGTTACAAGGCCTGGATTCTGTTCCTGAGTCTGCTGACATCCTATGTGTCCTTGACTAAATCACTTAACATCTGTTTTTCATCCCATATCAGTTCCATCCCATCTCTAAAGGTTTTTCTAGACTTTCACATGAAGTTTTTTTATAAACTATATTATTATCCACACTAGACCCACCCCAAGCAAACATTTTTCTGACTTTTCTGACTGAATGAGCTAACTGCACACTTATAAATTATTTCCAGTGGTTTTGAATGTCTGTCTTTACTGAAGCTCAAATCAAGGTGTTTTACTGTGCATGGAGTCCTTTTAATATTTGTGACTAACTTCCAGTTGAGTCAGCTTTGAAAAATGACATCCCATGGCAATTTGAGGCTTTACAGTTATGTTTTCCTGTTTTAAGATTTTTACCTTTTTATTATTGTGTGGAATACCTATGCAAATAAGAGAGGTGACTGCTTGGTGACAAAGGGGAGTAAACTGACAAAGTACTATAAGGGCTGGCCCTCATTAGGACGGGGGATCGACTGTAGATATGCAATTTCAGCTACGTTAATAATATAGCTGAAATTGGCATATCTACAGCCGACTTACCTGCCATCCTCACGGTGGTGGTGGGCGGGGGCTGGCGATCGATTTATCGCGTCTTGATGAGATGCGATAAATCGATTGCCGTAAGATCAATCTCTCCCCGCGCTGGTGAAGACAAGCCCTAAAATGCACAAAGCAGGTAAACTGAAAATCCGTGAAGAAAAAGACCTTTCTCTGTTCTTCCATTCATAGCAATCCTGAGTTACAGCAATTTAATAATAATAAAAACAGTAGTGTGATCTTTACAAAAAAAAAAGGGGGGGGGGTGATGATTCACATATAATTAAAGGAATAATAGAAAATGTAATTTTTTTCATGTTCAGGGCATCTTGAAGCATTTTACCAAGTAATGAGTTAAATACTGGAAATAGTGTTTTGTTGAGGGACTGCTAGGTTATGAGGCATCAGACTTTAAATCAGGGTTGGGCAAACTTTTTGGCCCAAGGGCCACATTGGGTTTGCAAAATTATATGGTCCCCAATCTGGCCCTCTCCACTTCCCACCCCCTGGACTGCCCCCTCAGAATTGCCGACCCATCCAACTCTCCCCGACCTTGTTCCCTGACTGATACTTCCAGAGACGCCTATCCACCCCCCAGGACCCCACCCCCTATCCAATTCCCTGCTCCATGTCCCCTGACTTCCCCAACCCCTATCCACCCTTCTGCCCCCTAACCAGAACCCCTGAACACCACTCCCTATCCCTCCCCCTTACATAGGTGCTCGGGCGAGGGAGGGGGAGCATGCAGCACTGGCCCCCAGAGCGCTGCCCACGTGGCGCAGCTCCAGGGTGGCGGGGTGAACGCGCAGCCCCAGAGCACTGCCAGCATGGCTCCAGGGGAGGGAGGAGTATGCAGCCCCGCAGTGTTACTCGCAAGGTGCGGATCCAGGGAGTGGGGCAGGGGGAGAGCGTGCATCTCTGGACCCCGGAGCGCTGCCTGTGCGGTGCTGCTCTGGGAAAGGGGACGGTCCCGCGGGCCGGAGTTTGCCCAGCCCTGCTTTAAATCAGATTTGAAAATGGGCATTTGATTAAATTATAAAGTCATTTTTGACAGCCAATGTTCTGTAGCATTGTCTGTCTTTTTATCCTTTCATTTCATCTGTTGTCAAACGTTTTTAAAGTTTTTCTTGGATTTTTAAAAATTGTTCATAATGATGTGTAATTTCATATCTTCTTTGTTACCTTGAAGTACGCAATGTAGTTCAAAATAAATCTGTCTCACCCAACATGTTCTATAATTGTATAGAAAACCATGTTTTGAAAGGTTACATAGAGGTACACCTCTAAACAATTTCACATAAGTTTATATTTTCAAGAACACTTATTTGCTTTTGCATATTTGACTTTCTAGGTGCCTTAGAACTTGCTGATGTCTCTTCTGAGTTGCCAGGCTTGAAGTGTATGCCAGGGATTACACAATGGAAGGTATTTGGAAGATATTTCTGCAAAGATACATACCATAGCTCCAGTCTTGATGCATGCTTTGTTACCCGCACAATGTAGGGCTCTCAGCCCTCTACCCTCTCTTTTTTCCTTAGGAAGTAAGGGACCAACTTTACCCTCTGTGGGCTCCAGGCTCTACTTTTCCGTGGACTGTGGGCTAACACCCATTTCTCACGGCTCTGCGGGGCCTTTTAACAGTGAAAGAGTCTTACACAGTGGTATCCTTAACCTCTATTTATTAACAAGTACCAGACCAGAATACACGCACTATGCATACAATGTTCACCACTCCCAATAAGGCAGATTAACTTTTCTTGATGGCCAGTCAAGATTAGATTATCCGGGGCACTAGTTTCTGCATGATATGGTCAGCAGGTTATTGACGTCTGACAGCT
>ML679775.1:0-12189 GCA_007922305.1 Dermatemys mawii
AAAGCAGGGTGATGTGATTTGTACTCCTTGTTTATTGGTAATATTGATTACTTGCTTTCTGGGCCATGAGGGGTTGAGAACACTATGAAGTTGGTGCACTCAGCCCCAGATGGAAGTGTTATACTCAGAACAATTTTGTTTCATTGCACTCTTCAAATCACCTGTTTCTTAATCAAAAACATTGTGTTCTTTAGCCATGCAAAAGAAATTCTGCATTGCTTGAAGAACAAGTATTTCAAGGAGTTGCAGGACCTGGTAGTTGATGGGCAAAAAATTGAAGTGCCACAACCACTAAAATGGTAAGAAAACTCAGGCACTTTGTAAACTCAGAAGATGTTGTTTCAAGGGTTTAGCTTGCTCTTTTCCTTTGCCACTGTATCTGATAATTAACATCTATACTATTAGTAGTGGAATTCACTGACCTTAAAGTTGAACACTGGATTTAGCTTTTTTTTTTTTTTTTTTCCTTGAAAGATACCCTCTGACTAATCAGATCTTACTGTATATAACAAATCACCCTTTTAGAATTATAGACATCATTTTTATACATATTAAAACTGTCTCATTTCTATTAGAAATGATTTTAGGGTGCTCAGTAGTACAGTTTTTGGCACATATTTCGCCATCACACTTTAAGTCCCTAAATGAAGTTTCCTATAGAATTATTTTTCTTTTTACATCATATGTCTATATTAGTAAAAAATGCTACATAGTTCTTTGAAAAGTTTGTATCCATTGTAGTTACGAGTGACCACCTTAGATTATTATAACTGAATGGAAAAAGATACGGGGGAAGGGGAGAATTTCTATTTTTCAGTTAATTTTTCAGAATCAGCCTTAATTTGTCTGATTGTGGACTAATTCCCTCTAAGCTATGTAGCCGCACAGCAGCCTATTAACCACCGTACAGGTACTCAGGGCTGCTGTGAGAAGAGATGCTTCTCCCCCAGCCCCGTACCTGCTGCGCCGGGGGGAGAGGTGTCCCAACCCAGCCTGGCCCAGACCTGCCACAGACAGGGAAGAGGCACCTATTTTGCGGCTCCAGCCCCAGAGCTTCCGCAGCAGGGGGAGGCGCTTCTCCTCTCTCTCTGCCGTAGTCTTGGGCAGCCTGCACCCCAAATCCTTCACCTCTGGCCCCACTCCAGAGCCTGCAGCCCCAGCTGGAGCCCTTACCCCTGTGCACCCCAATCCTTTGCCCCAGTCCTGAGCCTCCTCCCTTCTACCCCACCCCACCACATGAACTTTATCTCCATACTGGTGCACATAAGAAAATTCATTCTGCCCATGCATGTGAAAAATTAGAGAACACTCTTGTGGCTGTACTTCACTGTGTGCTGACTGCTTGCACAAGCAAAGTATAGTCCGGTGAAAGTTTCTGAGGCAGTGATTTGTGTCATCTTTTTGATAGTCTGCTATGAATCACAGACATATCTGTTGTGATGCTGCTTTAGTGTATCCAGTACTAACATCATAGCTAGGAGCAGGAATATTATTGTTTGATAATGTCCTGTTCTGCAAAGTTGACATGTTTCCTTACTGAGATCAGATGGTCCCATGGCAGATTTTGGCCTGGTTATCTGTGGTGTGGATTTAGCTAAGCTGTTAAAATGAGAGAGTCATAGTTAGAGTTGTAACAGACTTGTTTTAAGACTGGAATCTTAAGTTTTATATTTCTCTTACTGGACCATCTTAATATATTTTATTGTTGTACTGTGTTCTGCACACTTTAAACAACTTGAATGTAAATAATTTAGATAGTTTGTAAATTGCCTAAAGAAAAGTGGCTGTATATTTTTATTTAGAAAGAGTTTTGAGGTTGCATTAGTTTGTGGTGAGTTTGTACTGTATTCCTGTCTGTTTTATCAAGTACCCAGAAGAGCTAGCATGGCACACTAACTTGAGCAGAAAAATCTTGCGGAAGTCACCACAGCTAGAAAAGTTTCATCAGTTTCTAGTTAGCGAGACAGAATGTGTAAGTTGTGTGTTTCGTTTTTTGGGGGGTGAAATAAAAGCTAACGAATATATGAATTGTGTCCAAAGCTGAATTTTCTCTTTAGAACCAGAACACTTTTTATTAGGAAGTGAAGGCTTGTCTATGTATTACTGATGAAGTGCTCTAGAGAGTGTGAATTGTAAAGTGCTAACTGCTCCACTCTTAACTGCTGCATGTAGAAAGTGCTGATGCACTCTTAACAGGTCCCTAGTTAATGCCAGCAGGGTCTATGTGGGGCAGTTAGAGCAGCATATGTTAGCGTGCTTACAAATCACCCTGTGGTGTAGTTTACTACACTGAGTAGACAATCCATGATAGTGATTGCTTAGTCTATAATTAAGGCTTCGGTTTTTGTGGATTTATTAATTTGATGTTTCGGGTTTGTTTGTTTAGCAGTTTGTGTGTTTTATGCAGATATCCAAAATCAGTTGGGGAGGGGAGCTTTTCTCTTTTTGTGTATGCTTTAATGAGTAATGTGTATCATATATATTACTCTTTGTAATGTTTCCTAGTGCATTTTCATGTAGTAGTGTTTCAGACAAAACTGTTAAAATGCTCTAGGGAGCCTTTTGTACACACCAGGTTTACATGAACTAATTAATGTGCAACACATTAATGTGCCTTAGAAATCACACCCCTGTAGTGCTCTGTATAGACAAGCTCTCAGGTACAAATAACTGTTTCTCTCAGTACTTTTCCAGTTTTTATTGGATAAACACGGCTTTGTTTTTATTATTAATTTTGTATTTGAGATGCTTTATCAGTGTTCAAAAGTCCTGTTTATGATTTCTGGAGAGGTAGGTTAAAGGTCATAATAGGTCTTGTGAAAATCTATTTGATCTCATCCTAGTCCATTTTGGACAGTGTTTGATATCATAGGACCAGAACAGAGCAACAATAATAAAAGTTTGGCCTAAATTTTAAAAAGTGACTAGGGAATTTTGAGTGCCTCTAATTTTGAAATGCCCAACTTGAAGTTCCTTAAAGGTGCTTTAATTCTCCCCCTCCCTTCCCCTCTTGCCCAGCAGGAAGATGCAGTGCTGAGCATTTCAAGTGGTTCAAGTTAAGTATCCAAAATGCATGAACCCAAAGTCACTAGTTGCCGTTAGAAAACTTAGGCCTTTGGCTGACTCTTTCGGAGAGCCTTTAGTTGAGGGTAATAGAGCATATGTTTCAGGATTAAAGTTCATTAACAGAGAAAGATGGGGAAGCTGGTACAATGCTTGTCTGAAGTATACTTCACTGGAGCCATTTTCTGTAGTTGCTTGCTCTTTAGTACCAAATAGATTCCTAATCTTAAGGGAAAGAAGAGAAGTTTGAACAGGATGAAGTAATATTGTTGGTTGTTTGACTCATATTTATCAGTTTTGTGTGAGCTTGATATTTAAATTTGTAATGAAATTTAGAATGCATGAGTGCATTGTCAGAATGATGATGATGATTTGTTCCATAGTGCCCAGGAGCCTCAATCATGGAACAGCACACTCTTGTGAGTGGATATGGGCAGGGCAAGACTGTATTAAGGCCAGAGACAAAGATGTTGTAGTAACTGAGGTGTGAGAGAAGCATTTGACTGAGAGATTTAGCTGTGTGGATGGATAGGAAAGGCCATATTTTTAGACATGTTGTGGAGAAAGAATTTGCGAGGTTTAGACAGCTTAAACGCAAGGACCTGAAGAAAGATCTGAAGCTATGATGATGTGCTTATTATAGGCCTAAGTGACAGGCACCGTGGTGGCATTGAAGAGAGTTTTTGGAAAATTAAGACATCTGCGTTAACCATGTTGTCCTTGAGCTGATTGATAAGCATCCATGAGGGAGACGACAGAGACTTTTAGTTTGGACAGAAGAACTTAGGTCTGGAGGAGGGAAGAAAGAGAGATCTGTGAATCACTGGGAAAGAGGTGGTGATTGAATTCATGATTGTAGCTGAGATTACCCAGAGAAAAGGGGCAAGAGAACGGCAGACCAAAGTTCAGAGCTCTGTGGAAATCCCCCAGAAAGCTGGAATGGGAGATGAGGAGGATCCTCCAAAGGGCATGTTGAAGAAGCAGTCAGAAGCCAAAGAAGGACACGATTTCAAGACGAGTGTAATTGGTAGTGTCAAAGTTGCCTGACTTCAAGGAGTATGGGGATGGATTACTGGTTCTGAGTTTTGGCTAAAATGAGATTAGAAATTTTGGCAAGAGGCGTTTCAGTGGAGCACAAGGGGCAGCAGCCATATTGGAGAAGCTCTAGGATGTAATTGAAGGAGAGGCCCTCCAGATAGGGATTTTAGATTATAGTTCTGGAAATTTAGGGTGGGTCTTTTCAAATGGGAGAGACTGAGGTATGTTTATATTGTGACAAGAGGAAGTCAGAGGAAAGTTAAGGAAAAGAGTAAGGAAGCGGAGGAATGAGTTTGAGTGAGATCAGAAGATGGGATCGGGTCATTGGAGCAAGTAGAATGGCTAAAGAAGGAGAGCAAAGAAGACACTTTCTGCGTCTGTGACAGGGAAGAAGTAAGAAGTTGTGGGAGGGGGAAGGGGGATGTTGCATGGCATTTTATAGTACTGACATTTTCAGCGTACATTCATTTATACAGCACTATTAATGTTTTATTGTGAAGCAAATTACATTTGTATAAGATCTAATGGATACAACACACGTGTTCATTTTATTTTAGGGAAACGTTAGTCGTCAAGAAGCTGTCAGTATGATCCCTCCTCTGCTGCTTAATGTTAATCCTCCTCATAAGGTAATCTTTAAAGTAATGTGAGAACTGGAAGTCTTACAGGAAAAATAAGAAAATTACAAACCCCCTAGCATTTGTGTTGATACTTTATATTTCAGGACAGACCCTGTGTTCTGCATACAGAGACTAAAAATGATTCTAGGCTCCAGTTCATGTTTATTGAAAAATAAGAAGAGATTTTTTTTTTTTTAATTCTGTATGCTTAAGTTTTTGGATCAATTCATTGCCTCCATCCTTCAAAAAATATTTTATCTTCAAAATTCAACTGTATTCATGTCTTCCCTCCCCCTCCTTTTCTGTGGTGTTCTCTGTTTATAATATTGAGCCCCTTTTTTAAGCTCTCCACTGTGGCTCATTTTTTCATTTTGAGCAAGAGCTATTTAGAAACATTGTTTTGTCTTGTTTAGGATGCTATCAAGACCACAAAATGTGTGAATCAACTCAGGGTGATGGGTGGTTATATTCCAATATAGTTACCAATTAACTCAAGGTACTTGACATGTTTATAAAGGGTAATCTAGGCACTTCGCATAAGTTTGTCCATGGAGGGAACAAAGGGTTGGAAGAAATGGTCAGTTTTGAGAATGGAGAGGAGTAAATAGTGGTGTCCCCGCAGGGGACCACTGCTGTTTAACATATTCATAAAAGATCTGGGAAAAGGGCTAAATAGTGAGGTGGCAAAAATTACAGATGATACAGAACTACTCAAGACTGTTAGGTCTGAAGCAGACTGAGAAGAGTTACAAAGGGATCTCACAAAACTGTGAGACGGGGCAACAAAATGTCAGATGAAATTAATGCAAAGCAATGCACATAGGAAAACATAATCCCAACTATCCATATAAAATGATGCAGTCTAAATTAGCTGTTACCACTCAAGAAAGTGATCTTGGAGTCATTGTGGATAGTTCTCTGAAAACATGCATTCAATGTATAGCGGCAGTCAAAAAAGCTAAGAATATGTTGGGAATCATTAAGAAAGGGATAGATAATAAGACAGGAAATATCATATTTTAGGCTACATTTTAGTCATTGGTATTTTTAGTAAAAGTCATGGACAGGTTGTGGGCAGCAAAAACAAAAAACCATGGCCTGTGACCTGTCCATGATCTGTTCTAATACCCCTCACTAAATCTTGTGTTCTTCGAGGGGGTGGGAGGTAGCCTAGGATCCACTGCTGCCCGGTGGGTGGGGGAGAGAGCTTGGCAGGGCTGGCAGGCTCCCTACCTGGCTCTGAGCGGTTCCCTGGAAGCGGCGTCATGTCCCTTGATTCCCAGGGCCAGGAACTGCAGCCAATGGGAGCTGTGGGAACAGTGCCTGCAGGCAGAGGCAGCACATGGAACCACCTGGCCTTGCCTGTACCTAGGAGCTGAGGGAGGGACATATTGCTGCTTCTGGGGATCCTCCCAAGTTAACGGCTGCCTGGTATCCTAACCCTCCCCCACACTCCAACCCCCTGCTCCAGTCCTGAGCACCCTCCCACACCCAAACTTCTGCTGCTGGCGGGGGCGGGGAGCGGTGGCCTGAGACTGCCCCAGCAGCGGTTCCCGTGCCAGTTGCATTGGCCGCAGCAGAATCCGTGACTTCATGACAGATTCGCAACCTTAATCATATTGCATCTATATAAATCCATGGTACACCCACATCTTGAATACTGTGTGCAGATGTGTTTGCCCCGTCTCAGAAAAGATATGTGGGAGTTGGATTAGCTTCAGAGAAGGGCAACGAAAATGATTAGGGCTACAGAATAGCTTCCATATCAGGAAAGATCATTAGCCTTGGACTTTTCAGCTTGAAAAACAGATGACTAAGGGGAAATGTGATAAAGAGCTATAAAATCATAACTGGGTATGGAGAAAGTGTTATTTACTCCTCATAACACAAGAACTAGAGGGTCAGGTTTAAAACAAAACATAAGGAAGTCTTTCTTCAGACAGTGCACAGTGAAGTGTATAACTCTGTCTGGGATCCTGTGAAGGCTAAGACTAACAGGGTTCAAAAAAGAACTAGATAAGTTCGTGGAAGAAAAGTCCATCAGTCATTTTTCTTTAACTTCAGAATTCTATTTACTTTCTATAAAATGGCCGCAAAAATACTACGTGTTGTGTTCAGCTGAGCAGCATTGTCCTTTTCAGACGTCAGTTTTGATAAGGAAGAACTAACACAACTTAATGTAATATATAAGGAGAGCACTAGAACAAAAATTCCCAAGGTACAGTCTATTGAATTCACGCTTAATTACATGGAAAAATTAAGCTCTGATCACATTTAATGTTACCTCAACTCTCCACAAGTATAGAATCCACATAGCTAACTCCGGGATGAGATGCAGAAGAGCTGTATTTTGTTGCAGTTGCATAGTGCCATGATTGATCACTTCTAATTTAAATAGAGCACTTCATGTTCCAAATGTTTGAAATGAAGCTTAACAATTAGGACTATAAAATGCTCATGTCCAAACAGTTTATGCAATATGAAGGGAAAACTACATTTTAAAAATATAATTATTTGAAGAGTAAAGCCACTCTTTGGCTTCTGTGATGTATATTTTTGCAGAATATTTGCTGGCTACATGAATGCAAAACACAGATGCTTCCTGTTAACCTGTAAATTTTATTTTGTTCCCAGAGGGATTTGTAATTGCTAATGACATTGACAACAAGCGCTGTTATTTGCTGTCTCGTCAGTCTAAGAGATTAAACAGTCCTTGCATCATGGTGGTAAATCATGACACTTCTAGCATCCCGACTCTGCAAATAGACAATAATGGAAAAAAAGAGGTCCTTTTCTGTGATAGGATTTTATGTGATGTCCCTTGCAGGTATATTGCATTTACTTCTTAATACACGTATTAATTGTGCTACTTTTAATGTAATCTTTTTTGTTATTAATTTGTCCCTCTGCCTTTCTGCCAAGAAAGGCAAGGTTCACTCTGATTTCCAAAACAGGCTGTTTCTCCTTTTGCATCAGATTAAATAAAGAATTCTAGTTTAAGATAAGTGATCTTTTTGCCTCACTATCCTTAGCTTCCATTAGCCAATGGACTAAGTTTCTCTTCTAAATCTTTACATCAGGAATCGCAGGGTATATATGGAGCATATATATGCGATCTGACACCTTCTAGTTTTTGCTTAATTCCAAAACTGCAGGAATTAATAGAAAAAAAATTCATCTTAAAAGCAATTGCAATCTTATGCAGTAATACTGTGTCTAAAATAAGAGAGCCAATCTAAATATCTATGGGTGAGAAGGCACTACTAAATCCTGCACTAATCTTTATTTTATTTGTAACAAGTTGTACAAGCATAATTGTTTTCATTTCTTTCAGGGCTTAAAAGTGCAGTTCTGTTCTGAAAAGTGACTCTCTCCCTACCCTGACCTCATCCCCCCAACTACCTTGAAATTTAGCTTGGAATATGAAAGTCAGAATTCTTCCTCGTTCATGCATCACCAAGAAAAAAGAAAGCTAAGAGAAACTTAAATGGGAATTCAAAAAGATGCAATCAACAAAAAGACATAAATTATTTCCCCTATATTGCTATCACCGTTGCCTACTAAAAGTAAATCTTTAAAAATAATTCAGGGTAGTTGTCCTTTTTTACTTTTTGCATTTCTTGGATAATGAAAATCAGTAAAGTCACTTTCATTTATTTATGATCGCTAATTTCCGGTTCCTAGTGCTACAGTGTTTCTTTGAAATATTGCAAGTGTATGTTTTTAAGACTCTGAAAAAATCTAGAAACATTTTTATTTTTTTGTAGATTTTCTAGAAGCTTGCTTTTTTTACAAAATGTAAATTTTTGCACAAATGTCAGTTAATGTGCTTTTAAGAATTCTGTTGGTAATGTATGAGCCAGGGTAGAATCCAGATAGTTCTCTCAGAGCTGGGCTGGTGCTTGAAGAGTACATTGGATTGAAAAGTAAAAATCAGTTTAATGAGTAGCGTGAACGGATATGACTCTGAATACTTTGAGTTGGAAGGTGGTGTTTTCACAGTGGGTTGGTTTTTTTTTCCCCAGAGAAGTATTCTTTAATCATCTCTGAGTAGGATCACTCCTCCTTACTATGTCAGTACCCTCTTCCCATTGGAAGATTCCAAATACTTGGTCAGAGGGAAAGATGAGCCATTGTTGTTTTAGCTACTTTTGCATTACTAAATCAATTGATAGTTAATTGGATTAGAAGCTAAAAACTGAGAGAGAATTCCTATTCTGTGATTGTTCAATCTTCTGCATGTCTCTCTTGTTTGTTCCCTCTTTTTTTGGAATTTTGGCTTTGTTACTCCCCTTTGATCCTCTCTTCCTCTTTCTCCTTTTTTCTTCTCTCTGCTGTCCTTTTAGTTGTTCTGTAGGAATTCAAGCCAGTTCTTCTTTCAAGTTATGTTCACTCTCTTATTTCTGCTTATGATGCACATTGAAGAGTAAGGATTCATTTATGCCAGTTATGGGTGGTGGGCAGGTATACTGCTCATCCCGCTTAGTGAATGGAGAATCCCACTTAGTGAACGGAGAATGAGACAGATGAGTGGCTTCCAGCCTCACCACCTTCAGCACTGTGTGAGAGAGGGATATGGAAGAAGAGTCTGGCCCGCTGAACAGGACCCCAGTGCAGTTCTTTATCCAGTTAGTGTCTGGGGCTAACTGGCCATAGCTTAGAGCCTTTCTGTGAAGCGCTGACTGTAATTGACTGCTTGGGAAGGAGAAAAGTTGCAGGAGCAGCTTCAATTTAAAGCGCTCCTCACCTAAAAATGAACGTGGAAAAAAAATGAATGTTACTAGAAAAGCAGCTTTTTATGTGCCCTTACCCTGTATAATATGTTAATAAACATTTACATATATATGGTTATGCATCTTTAAATTAAAAAAGAGAGGTTTTTTAGTCGGAAAGAAGTCCTTTAATATGAACAGCAGCATCTTAAAGTTTATAAAGCAACTTGTATGCTAGGGTTCTGTTGTAAAAAGCTGGGGTGGGGGTTGGGGGGAGGAGAGACAGGGCAGTGTAAACTCTATATGTAGTGGCCTAGCTGTTTCTGTTCAGAGTATCTACCAATATAATGAATGAGATGTTGTTTCTTATTATGTGGATTATTGTCCACTGGGATGGAGACTACTATTTTTATATTATCATCTGCTGTATGATTTGTTCTCACTTTTGGTTACAAGGAATCTACCATGACCCTTGATAAACTGTTCCAGTGGTTAATTAGCCTTGCTTAAAAACTTACACCTTATTTCCAGTGCAGTGTTTTACATTACCAGCTTCCTGAACAATTCAACCCTTGCATGATAGTCATTTTGCCTGACTAAACGAAGTCACTTTCATATACTTCACTTTCTCTAACTTTTAACTTCATTATACATTTTCAAAATGGAGTTCTTTTAGTGCAGAGAATACTTACTGTGAAGAAGCATTTGTCAGGAATTTCCTTGAGCCCAGTGATCTGGCAATATGAAGTTCCCACTCTTGTAAATGATGTCACATTTTTGTTAAATCTCAATGCACGGTATGAAATAAGTTAATGTAAGCAAAAAATATGTACTCTTTGAATACTCTCACTTTTTATTTTATATTAAAACAAGGAGTGAAGTCCAAGCATCATTGAAGTCAATGGGAGCTTTTTAATTTACTTACTTGGGGCTGGTATTACAAGGTTTTGTTGCCTATTGGACTTTCAGAACGCACCTTTTGATTGATTCTCAACTGGTAAAACTAGTCTGGTGCTGGAAATCCACTCAGAGTAGAGATGGGTTGCATAATTTCTGAGAGTTTGGAGCTAAATAGTTGGATCAAGAGAGAAGATCTAGTTTGTCCTAACTTAGATGTAGGAGTCAGAGTGCTGCTCTTGGGTCTGGTAGCTTACAAGGAATGTGTTGAAGTGAGTAACTGGGGTGAGATGATAACTAGCAGCGTTTGAATCAAGTTAAATGTTTAATTTTTCAGTTCATGATTGGTATTCCTACATGCGTTCAGTGCCTAGAAAAAATGGGGTTGTAATCCTGACTGGGCGCTATTGAATAATTAGTGAAGAAAGTACTTGTTTAGTAGTGATTGGTTGTTTTTTTTTTTTATTTTGCTGTATTGTTTTAATTATTAACTTTGAAAACTTAATTTGTTTTTTTAAAAATGAATTTTTTGCCTGTTAATAGTTGCTCCACAATTTTTTTATCTTGTGACTGCCTTTAATCCCTAAAAAAATAATTAGAAAAGGGAAAAATCTATGTCTAACTTGATCGCTACCAAAACATACTGTGCCAGTGTTTAGTGGAAATTGCTGGAGATAACTGAGACAGATTATTGTTTCCTTGTCTCTCAGTTGGTTGATATTAGAGGCTGAAATAAGATATGCTGGCGGGGAGGTGAGGGGATGAACATCCTCTTAAAATGAATCCCCTGTGGTTAGTATCAGAATGGATTGTCTCCCTGTGTGTTAAAACACCATTTTTGGATTTTTCAGCATAGGGTTAAATATAGATCATAATAATCTTTTATTTGTGAATTAACATGTAAACTTCTATTGCAGTGGAGATGGAACCATGAGAGAAAACGTTGATGCGTGGAAAAAATGGACAACACAAAATAGCTTGCAGCTACATGGGTAAAAGTGCATATTATAATTCATGTATGTGTTTGCAGAAAATGTCATCAGCGTAACAGTTTTACAAATGGAAATTATGAAGTGTTGCCAAATTTCCCTTGTATAGTATCATCTCGATGATCCGAGATGATCGGAAAAACTTAATCCCGGTTAATAAAATCCCAGATAATCAAGAATCTACTGTAGGGGCAGTGCCCCGAGCACCCTGGGGGAAGTGAGGTGGGGTGCACCGGCAGCCCTGCATCCTGGTGAGGGGAGGGGTGATGCGCCAGCCGCCCTCTGGTGGGGGGTCCCACCACCTGCCCCAATCAGCTCCCACTGCTAGCCTGGGTGTAGGAAGCCCAGGCTCACAGCGGGAGCTGAGACCCTGGCTGGCAGGAGCCTGCAGGGAAACCCCAAAGTGGTGGCGGGCTGAATGCTTAGCCTGCTGCCGCTTTGGAGTTTCCCTCCAGGCTCCTGCCAGCTGGGGTGTCAGTCCGCTGCCAGCCTGGGCTTCCTGCACCCAGACTGGCAGCAGACTGAGACCCCAGCTCACAAGGGGCCAGTGGGGGAAATCCCAAAGTGGCAGAAGACTGAGCGCTCAGCCCGCCGCCACTTTGGGGTTCCCCTGCTGGCCCCTTGCCAACCAGGGTCCAGAAGCCTGCCCCACTCAGCTCCCGCTGTCTGCCTGGGTTACCTACCCCCAGGCTAGCAGTGGTTGCTGAGTGGGGCAGGAGGCGGGACCCCAGCTGGCAGGAGCCTGGGGGGAGAGCCCAAAGATGGCGGGCTGAGCACTTAACCTGCTGCCGCTTTGGCCTTTCCCCCCAGGCTCCTACCAGCCGGGGTCTCAGCCCGCTGCCAGCCGGGGTTTCCTACACCCAGGCTGGC
>VOCN01048372.1:0-13809 GCA_007922305.1 Dermatemys mawii
AATCCGCCCCTAAGTAAGTTGTTCCAATAACATTCAGTTAGAACAGGTTAACAACTGAAGCAACAGCAGCTCTGATGGGGTAGAGGTGAAGAGTTTAAATCCTGAAATAAGTCACATCTATTTCTGTCCTTATATGATATTGTGCATTGTACATGGCACCTAGATGACACAGTGATGAGAGGATTAGGAATGCCTATTGATACACTGGATAGACAGATGGAGTTCCTAATGCCCAGATCTGTACTCAGACCATTAGACCACATCTGTCTCTGCCTTTAAACAGGTGTGGTTAGTTCTCAGGGGTATAGAGAGGATGGAGCTAGGCTGTTCTCTGGTGGCAGATGACAGAACAAGGAGAAATGGTCTCAAGTTGCAGTGGGGGAGGTCTAGGTTGGATATTAGAAAACACTATTTCATTAGGAGGTGGTGAAGCACTGGAATGGATTACTGAGGGAGGTGGTGGAATCTCCATCCTTAGACGTTTTTAAAGCCTGGCTTAACAAAGCCTTGGCTGAGATGATTTAGTTGGGGTTGGCCTTGCTTTGAGCAGGGGGTTCATGACCTCCTGAGGTCTCTTCAAACCCTGATATTCTAGGATTCTAGGTTAAAGGGCACTGTCAGTTCAACTGTCACACTGTTTGAATTTTTTTACCTGCTACTTTTACCCCTCCTGGAATAACATTCTTCCCTGGAGTCTGGGGAGGTCTGTTCTCTGAGACTTCTCCAGAGACAGCGGGTGATCCTTGCCAGGCTGGGCTTCCAGCCAGTGTCTGGGGGACCGCTCACTGAGACCACACCTTCTTGATGCTGCAATCTTCTGTCTAGGAGATTCCTCTCTCCAGGAGCTCCTATTATAGGCTTCCTATCCTAGCAGGTTCCCCAGAGAGCTCACTCTCTAAGCACCCTGTTCAGCCCTCTGGCTCAGACTTATCTAGGGATCTCCTCTCCACAGGAACCTCCTGTCTTCCTTTGGAGTTCCCTGTAACTCAGCTCTGGTAACCTTTATTAGATCCAGATGCTCATTTACTAATCAGCCATCTGGGATAGTCAATTGCCCCCACATGGGACCTTCATCAGGCAGTCATGGGATGACTGGGCCCTAACTCCCCAAAAGAGCAGCTGCCCCATGGCCATGCCCATAAAAGAAGGATTAGAGAAAAGAACTTGTCTCAATTTTTTTCTCAGATTGTTAACTTTGTGCATTTGACAGAACTTTGCACACAGTCAGAGTCTCTGATTTTTGGAGCACATGGAGCTCAAAGCCTTCAAAGAGGCTCTCCTCAAAGCAAAGCAAGCTCATATGGAATCCAGCAGCCGCTCCTCTGCAGGGAGCTCCCTTCATTCAACAAGGCTTTTTCAGACATTCCCAGCAATTAACTTCCTCTTCTTTTTATCTGCTTCTGGCCAGTTTCTGGAGAGGCTAACTGTTTCCAGCTGCTTCTGGCCCCTCTGTTCATTTTTGCCTCCCTCCATAGAACCCTAACCTGGATCTCTGAGGCCTTCCAAACCAGCCCCAGACTGGTAGTACCAAACCACTACACTGCAGAAGGCAAGCTCAGTCAACTCCCAGACACCATGGGCTCTCCCAAGACCCAAGATCACACTGGACAAAGGTCAGCAGACTGGGAAGGCCATGGGTGGGGCCTACAGCCCCACATGGTTCTGCAGAGATAATGATATATCATGGAGCTGTCCCTCAGGCATCCGGGGGGAGCTGAGCTGAGCTGCCAGGGAGCTCGGGGCATCACTAGGAACCAGAGACAGAGCACAGTGGCAATTCAAGTTGTATGAGCAACTTCATCTTTGTCAGCACTGTCTTTGGAGCCCTCAACTGGGCAAATTTCTTTTCTGACCAGTGTTTTTTGTATGAAATTATTTATTTATTTCAAAGCACCCAGCTGAAGGCTAGGCCCTTCAGAGAAGCCATGGAACAGAAGACACATTCCTTGCTTCAAGGAGCTTCCAGTCTCAGGTCCTGAGCAGTACATGGGTACAGGACTCTGCTTGCATGGAGCTCATAGCAGGATCAGGTCCCAGGTGTTAGTCATGAGACAAGCAGTGTTCTTATTGTTACTCCTTTGGGCCAAGCCATTAGTCAATAGTTGGGGCCTTGCTGGGTGGTCTCCATTAGGAGGAGAAATTGATACAGGTCTGGTATTTCTTTGGTGCAATCCTGCTTATTTATTACAAAGAACGTACACAAAAGTCATGTTTCCCTGGACACACTAGCAACAAACAACAGCAGGCAGTACCACACAGACACACACACAC
This sequence comes from Dermatemys mawii, assembly GCA_007922305.1. Lineage (NCBI taxonomy): Eukaryota > Metazoa > Chordata > Testudines > Dermatemydidae > Dermatemys > Dermatemys mawii. Next base: position 2,272 of record VOCN01048372.1, read on the forward strand.
ACCTTGCCAAACCATCCTGTAGCCTCTTCATTTGCAGTCAGTCCCAGGAAACCCCTCATTCTCCTGGAGTTAGTTCTTGCTCAGGCCTTGCCATGCAGCCCACTGCCTTGGGTGCTGGCTTCTATTATTTCCAGGTACCACTAGGTAAAGGGTTTAATTGCTCCTTCCATTTTGCCTGAATGAAGAGCTCTTAGCACAACCAGGTCTGTGGTTGATGGCAGCTATTAACACCTTCCAGCATAACAATACAGTTATCTCTTTGCATTACAGTAGCACCTAAACAACAAGGAGTCCAGTGGCACCTTAAAGAGCCACATGGAAGTTTGTGTGGATACAGATTAACTGTACACTTTGGGGAAGAGAAATTCCACACAATCTCTCCAAGCCATCCTACCTCTCTCCCAGCTTCCAAACAGACTCTCCTTGTGTAAAGTCAGCCTGTCACCTCCCAGTTAGCTTCTTGTTTTTGTGGATACAGACTAACACGGCTACCCCTCTGCTAGCAGCAGCTAGAGATCCCAACTGAGATCTGGGCTCCATGGTACTGGGCTCTGTACAGATGCACAGAAATACAGACCCTGCCCCCAAAGAGCTTGCAGTCTAAACAGATGTAGCCACTACCCCAAGGTGTGACTTAAGTCTCATCCATTTTCTCTCCCTGGCGCTTGTTATCACTAATTCTGAGAGCAATTCCCTCCTCCCCTCACATGGATTGGATTCTGGGTTCTTTTCCTGGCACCTGGTGCCTCCACTCAAAGGGACTCCTCACTATGCCCTGTACACAGAGAAGCTGCCCCTTCAGCAAATCAGTGATAATGCTACAAGCTGGCAAGGAGCGTGCTGCCCAGTGCACACGCGACAATAAGATAAATAAAACAAATCCTGGCAAAGGAATCCAAAAAGAGCAACATAACATTGGGGTGGGGGAGCTTTCCTGGGAACAGGAAATGAGGATCTGGGAAGAAAAAGGTTATGGTTCTCTAACAAACAATAAACAGTCAATTCCCCTTCCTAACCTTCACAAACTTCTCTAGTTTCAGCTCACGCCCTGACACCCTCTCCCAAGGCAGATGGTATGGTCAAGGTAGTGGGTCCTGAGATGGAATGTTGCAGCACCACGGTCCTAGCCAGCTTAAAACAAAAAGCACCTTATCTGTTCTTCCCCCCTGGGAAGAGTGGGGGTCTCTCTGAGTCCCCCGCTGGTTCCCTGGGTTGGAATCCTCCGGGGATCTTGGCTGGCTCACAGTAGCCTGTGCCAGTTGGAATCTCTCTCTCTCTGGATGCTGGTCACTACAGGTCTGGATCCAGCTGAGTCCTACAACTAGAGACTCAGAGCAGTGGATGTGCCCTTTGGGGGAATGGGAATTCCGCACAGCCTCCCTGAGACACCCCACCTCTCTCCCAGCTTCCAAACAGACTTTATTTGTGTAAAGTTAGCCTGTCCCTCCCTAGTTAACTTACTGGGGACCACACAGCCTTGGCTTGTCGTTGCTCCAGTGGACTTGTTGTCCAGATCATCCATGCAAAAGCCTCCCTAACTGGTCCCAGCAGTTCACACCGGACTCCAAGAAGCCATGCAAAAGCCTCCCTAACAGGTTTCCAAGAAGGCTGGGAGCAGGCTCAGAGGACTCCTGTAGCCATTTTAGCTGTAGTCCTTTTGATAAGGCCTCCGATAGACTCAGATCACAGTTCCAGGAACTGGCAAACTCCTAGAGGGGCTTACACAGACACAGGCACAGGGTACTTCTGCACAGCACTATTCTTTCGGTGGCCCCAGACGCACTAGTCATGGGCCAGGACTAACCACCAGAACAACCAACCAAGGCAAATGGTGGATTCTCACTCTTGACGTCTTCTGATCCAGACAGGAGGCCTTCCGCCAAGATGTGTTTTAGTCAAACGAAAGTTACCAGGCTCGACCCAGGAGTAGCTGGTTGGAATGGACTGGCCTGTGATAGAGAGGAGGTCAGATAAGATCAGCTAATGGTCCCTTTTGACCTTAAAATCTACGAACCTTCACTACCCAGATTATGCTGTCTGCAGTGAGTTCTTTTAATCGTGCAGATAGTTAATTACTGGGACTGACACACAAGCTCCTGTGTGCACGTAACTGTGCAAAACACCTTCTCGTTTGAACTCCTCCTGTTGTCTTGCTGCTGAGTGATGCCAATCTCTGTATCCTGCCAGCGTGGCCCTATTTCAGTCACACAGACGCCAAGTCCTTCTTGCTTAATGCAAAGCGGGCAAAAATGCTGGCACTTGATTTACTGTCGTTCCCATTTGTTGATTTGGGGAGCTGAGTCTACCCTAGAAGATCATTCATTTCACAACAGGCATACAGGCCAGGGGAACGTACCCTGCAAGGAGCTCTGTGCAGCTGGGCCCTGTGCACAGCTGGCATTCCCTGCCACACCAGAGCCACGTGGGTGTGTCCCGCACCCGTCGAGGCAGCGGCTGGTGAGGAAACTTGAACAAGCAGAATTGGGAAGAGGAATTGCAGCAACAGAATACATTTCTCTCTCTCTCTCTCTCTCTCAACCTCTTTCCTGCATAAAAGACGAATTTCACAGGCTGCAGTGCCTCCACTTGGAGTTTTGCGACCGCGACATTTTGAGCAAAACTTGAATTGGGGGAGGGATTATTATTAGCTCACTTTTTAAAGCAAATCACATCTAAAACTAGTGCATCAAAATGTCACAGATGAATAACTCACTGAGTGAAAGAAGCAATGATGGATTCCCGGGAGGTGAAATTTTCCATAACAAAATAGTGACTTAAAAAAAAAAAAAAGATTTTTACAGTGTTACGAACTCTCACAATTTTATCTCAGGTCTCTATAGTTGTTGTTTCTCTGAAAGCTCCAGCTCCTGGATGCATGTGATTGAGCTGAGAATCTCAGTGGTCTTTTGAAAAGTAACTGTCTAGTTCTTATGGTTGTGGAGAAAGGCTTGAAAGTGTGACTCAAGTGCACCTAAGGGCCTAGAAATTAGAAGATTAATAAAATCAGCCTCAGATCAACTATTTCTTTTAAAAGCTCATGATTTTAAATAGGATTTTAATAGTTCCACTGAAGGCCATGGCATCCCACCTGCTTACCCTAGGTCTGAATTTGATCCAGAGGCCACATTATGCCTCCTCCCCTCAGTTCCCCATGGGGAAGAATTATACAGAATCCTCCAGCAGCATTTCGCTCTCACCTTGAGCGGCAGAAATTGCCACTCCGCATCCCTAATAACAGCGTAATCAAAAGTTATGATGCATTTTTCAGTAATCAGAAGAAATGATCCCCACTTAGCGTTAAGTAAAGCAAATTCACCGCTGGAAGAGAAAAAAAGGAGTCAAAAGCCTTTCAATTTTCATTTGAAATGAATGAGTCAGTGTCATTTTGGTAAAGCAGTTAACAACGGCAGTGCACCCCTTTCCCAGCCCTTAACAGGTACAATTTGCTTTTAACAAACAACCTCACAGAGGTCTCCTGTGCTATATTAACATGGTGGCATTCAAACCTTCTCTCTGTTGTGTGTTTAAATTGGGTAATAGAGTCAGTCGGAGGAATACCACCATGAATCTTAAGAGGCAGTGTAATCTGCCAGCATCTAAAATATCTTTTATAAAAAAAAAGATAACTGAATCTGTTTGCTGTTTGTGTGGGGTTATTTCAGAGCCAAATAATAATAATTATAAAAAAGGCCCAATAAGATCAAAAGCGGCTCAGCGTGAGATGATAGCGGCTGCACCCAGCTCTGAGGAGGGAACAGTCTTTATTTTGCAAAGAGCAACTGTGTATTAAGGCTCCCCCCAAACCCAGGTGTCAGAGAAGAGAGACAAGTGCTACATTTTAATTGGATTTAGGAAGCAGACATTCTTTCCTTCTGCATGAGCTCCCTTCCACTATCCTCAGAGGCTCTGGACAAAACATGTTCATCCCCTGCAATGCTGTGTCCACATAAAACAGATTTGTAATAATGCTAAGAGAAATTCACTAGACCCTTAAATAATCACCACAGGGGTTTGTAGAGTATAGAAATAGGGTAGCATCCCTTTAAATAGTTTGTGAGCACTCTCGCGACGCTCACGATGTTCTGTGGTTTAGTGCCAAGAGCCAAGAGGTTACGGCTCTCCCTTGCGTGTTGTTTATAGTTAGTAAACACAGTTATTTGAAACCCAGCTGTGCCCGTGTGGTTTCCTTTGTTCCTATTGTTATTGGTGTGAAGAGCAAAAGACACAACATTTTCTCTCTGTCCCTGGGCCAGATTGGCCTTCGTGAGGTTCCCTTCAGAGAGACTTCCTGGCATTGTTCCCATGGAGTGGGATGTCAGAAGGTGGGCGGTTGTCCCTGCAGAATAATCATATAGAATCATAGAATATCAGGGTGGGAAAGGACCTCACGAGATCATCTAGTCCAACCCCCTGCTCAAAGCAGGACCAATCCCAGATTAAATCATCCAACAGATTTTTGCTCCATATCCCTAAATGGCCCCTTCAAGGATTGAACTCACAGCCCTGGATTTAGCAGGCCAATGCTAAATACGGCAAGCAGTTCATCTCCCAAACCAGCGCACCTTCCGAGCCCTGAAGGGACTGGCAGAAACCCTCAGTGAAAACCACACTGAGGCTCAAAACCACCAAACCCAAGGTGGTGAGTGTCAGAGCCCGGGTTCACAGAGGACTTGCAGGGCTTGGAATTTGGCACTAATCCTAGCAGTGTAGACATCCCATCTCTGCTCAAGCTTGGGCTCTGAGATACCCCCACCAGGTCTCAGAGTCCACACTTTAGCCAAAGCAGGAATGTCTACACGGTTATTTTAGCACTGGAACATGAGCCCCAAATGCTCCAACTGTAGATGTGGCTTATGAGACTCACTGCCTCAAGGGTTTTCTTGCAGTGGAGATGTACCCAGTGAGGCCTTAGCCTCAGTTACGCTTAAGCCCATTTATCCCATTCTGGGAGCACCCCGGGGCCTTAAGGGGGCAGACTTCTGTAAATCAGAAGACCTATAGGCTGCTTACCCTTACCCCTGAGCTGAGGGAGCCACCAGCTGCCCCAGAATACAAGAAGCACAAAGCCACCGAGGAACCCCCAGCACAGGCACAAGGGCCGAGCTCCCCATGCCTCAAGGCACTCTCCTCAATCCCTCAGAACAGGGACTCCCTTACAGGCCAGTCGCCCTGGAATTCCCTCCAGAGGATGGTGACCCAGCAGGCTGAGCGCTCTCCCTAAGCTAACTCTGCTGTATGCTGTGTTCATTCAGGGCTGGTGGGCCTGAGCTGGGTACATGAGCAGCAGCCAGCTCCATAGCCTTGCTCCTCCCAGCCCCACCTCCTCCCAGAGAGCCCCCGAGGAAGGGCTTCTATGGGGAAGGTGGGAACCATGCTACAAAAAACACATCTCTATGAGCTCTCAGTTGCAGAGCGCCCTCCTCTCCCTCAGTCATTCCTTTCTTCTCTCCTTTCATTACTTCACAGACTCCTTGGCTTTCTGGAGAATTACAGGAGGAAAATGAAAAATTCATCTTCTCAGTCAGTAATTGGCATTTTTGTTTAACATCTGAGGATCTGAATGGAACGGGAGCCGTCACGCAGTATTAAGATAAGGTTTCTACCCATGCTCCCACCCAGAGCGTTCGGGAGCTCACGCTGAAGGAAGTACAGCATCCTACCTATTGACATTTGAAAGCATGCCTAGTATTTTTATTAGAGCTACAGATAATGAAAGCAGCCTGGACATACGCAATTTTTAGAGCGTAATCCACTGGAAGTGATGTCAATCCAATAATGGAATATTCTACTTTCTCCTCTCTTTTTTTCGACTTCAAATATGTGCTTCCCAAATTTCAGCCGAGTTACTGTTCCAGTCAATAGCACCAAGGCTCTAAGCATAAGACTCTATTAACAGGATGCCGGCAAAGGCTCACTATTGATCTGAAACACATCCCAGTAGTGGCAGAGAAGTACCGGGAGCAGAGGGAGGATATGCTAAATAAGAATACCTGCATAACAAGGACCAGAGCCAAACAGTTTCTGAAATTACAGTTATCTGGAGTAAAAAGAAGTACCTGTACTGAAAACATATTACATTCTATTAAAAAGATACCTCCTGTAACATTACTAATGACCAGAATCTGCCCCCCAAGAGCCACTAAACCACTGGATTCGATGGAAATCTTGCCATGGACTTCAAAGGGGCCAGGATTTCTCCCCCTGTGTTTGATACCCAGCATGTTTCATTCACTTGAAAGATTCAGCCCAGAAGAGGTGGGAAGGAGGCATGCCTCCCCTACAGCTCCTGCTAACAGCAATCACACTGTCAGCTGGGAAATAGATCACTACATAAGTAGGTCCAAGGCTTACAGTAATTAGATCTATTTATAAGGTGCATATGATTCACCTCCAGGGCCCTGATGCACTGTGACGAATAGGGATGGGCTCAGCTTTGCTGAGCCAGGGCCTAAAATGACAACCTTCTTTCTGATGGTTGCTTGGTGGCCTGTGTGAAATGAGTTTGTGGGTCTCAGGCAAGTTCCTACTAGCCAGATGTCCACATTAAAAAAAACACACCCTCACCAGTGGAACCAGTGAGCCCCCTTGTTAACTGTCTCAGCAGAGCAACAACCCCACCTCAGCCCTAGAGGAGCTAAGGCAGGGGGAAGTGAGATGACTAGAGGATTTCAGCCTCTGGGATAGTCCGTCCTGGGTTCTATGGCTCCACCCTCATCTATATGAAATGGTGGAGGGTTTGTCCTGATAGGCGTCACCCACTCCTTGCCAAGATTCAAATAGGCCTGGTTCTGTGGCCCCTCCCTCAACTGAGGAAGTGGGTATTTTGTCCTGGTAGACTCCACCCACCCTTCCTGGAATTCAAATAGGCTTTGGTCCTGCAGCCCCTCCCTTATTTTTCTTTTGCTTTAGTGGGCTCCACCTGCCCATGCCAAGATCTACATAGACTGATGCCTTTCACACCCCCTGGAATCACCAGTGGATGGCTGGTTTTGAGCCTTTGCCCTCACTCCCATGCCCATTTCCTCAGTTTTTGTCCCCCAAATTTATTTGCCATTTGTGTTCCTGTGGCCCCACCTTCTGCTGAGGGGCGGCCATTGTTATTTTTCTGGCTAGGCTCCTTCTAGTCCTCAAGGATCAAATAAGCTGGTGCTCCCCAGGGACATCAGTGATGGCTCCTACATGGAGTCACGATCACACACATCAGTGGCACAGTTTACAGAGTGCCCAGGACCCTGGCACATACCTACCTGCAGTGCTCCTTGTTGCAGCCCTTCTTCCACCACCTCCAGAATCTGTACTTGAGAATCTAGCTGCACTGCTCCTCACTTCTCTTGCCTTTTGCATTCCCCATCCATAGTGCCACAAGGACAGTCTACATTCTCCTGCCATTGGTCAGAACAGTGGTCCATTAACGCAGGGGGAGGAAGCAGACTGAGAAGATTCTCTGTGACTCCTTCTTTGCACTCCTAAGATCATGTATCTGAGGTGAGTTCCTGAGGTGCAATCCACTGGCTCGCTGGACATCTTGGAGCAGTGGCCACTATCTGTGGTTCTCTGCTCAGTGCCCTCTCATTGATCGTCTCACTCCTGTCTATGTTATGGGTTTAGTTGTCCATCGTATTTAGTACAAATGTTGGAAAGAAATATTTGTACCTATCATGTTCCCTTCTCACCCCTCACCCCCTAAAAAAACTATGAAATAGCTTAGACAAATCTGACTCCTGATTATTTATTTTCTGTACGTCAGATTAACTGATTGACACCTGCTGAGAATCTAGCCCTCTCTTCCATTTTTTTTTGTTTTCATTTTCCTGCTGCAGTCCCTTCAGACACCTTCTCCTGCCATGGACACATCTGACGAGAACAAGAGAGGAAAAGCGACAGAGTCCTGTGGCACCTTAAGAGGGGAAAGGCAGACAGCTTTCCAAGACGTTTGACACCACCTGCTTATCAGTGCCGATGTATCTTCCCATCACCTGCTGCCTGCTTACATGTGTGTGCACACACGCAGAGTAGGGAAGTTAAAGGTGTTCAGTTAGCCCATTTATTACATGCTTATTAGATAACAGGCGCCTGGCATGATAAATTGGCTGCACAATTGCTCCACTGCTGCTCTCAGTGCTCTGCAGGTTTTGCTAATTTTGTTTTGCACAGGCTCGGCCGAGGCAGCGTTGTTTTAGAGACAGACAGGCTTTGAATGGCTAAAAATAAATAAATAAATAAATAAAAATAATAAACAAACACCCTGACCCTTCAAACATCACCCTCGACAGGACCTATGGGGCATATTTTGAGGGCCGTTGTGTTGTTTTTCCATTGCAAGTATGTCTCTGCAAATCTCAGGCATGTGACAAGTAGCAGATTGGCAGCTCTAGGGTTTGTCTACACTGCAGTGTAAGCCCCGGGTTAGTAGAACTTGAGTTAGCAGATCCTGGGTTTGTTAATCTAAGGCTTGAGTGTCTACACACATTTGTAACCCCTGGTTAGGAATTGTTGAACCCTGGGTCTCAATCTGGGGCTACTGCACCTATGCAGCCTTATACAAGTCCAAGTCCAACCACCCACATCCCGTACTTCCTAGCACCCACCCAAAATGTGGTCACTCTAGCCCTTTGTTGATAGTGCAGTGTGGCAAAACTTGTCTGTCCACCAACCTTGCCTGTGCAGAAGACAAAAAAAAGTTGGCTGGTGGCATTGTGGGATACTTTTGGTGAAACTTCCAGAGGACAAGTCCAGTGGGGCAGCATCTGCACTGCAAAAGTAATGGGGCTGCAAGCCTCCACCCCCATGGGGTGGAGAAACCCTGGGTCTAAGCCCTGGGTGATCTCACTTTGTGCCAAAACTCCTATGACATGTCCATACATGCAGCCTACCTTGCAATCATCGTACCATTGCATTGGAACACCAATCCCATAGTGCTTGCCACTAGGAGCAGGTTTTGAGTTAACTTACAGCTACAATACCAGCTGATACTTCCACTGCATGCATCCAATGAAGTGGGTAGTAGCCCACAAAAGCTTATACTTCAATACTTTTGTTAGTCTTTAAGGTGCCACAGGACTCTTCGTTGCTTCTGCAAACCCAGACTAACACAGCTACCTCTCTGATTCTTCCAGCTACAAGACACTTCACTGTGGAGTTTGGAGGTTCAGCTGAGCCAATGAATCTGCAGCATCCTGTCCACCCTGGGAGACTTCATTACAGACTGTGCAGATTTCAACCCGAAATGAAGACTTCATTCCAAGCTTTGCAACCAAACAATACAAGTAGCCCTTGTAAAACACAGCAGACACCTTGTGCGTGGACAGAGAGCAACCCATGGAAGCTGCAACCTCAAGATATTTCTAATAACTGTTTGCAATGCCTTTCCAGGTAGCATGGCTGTTCCGCTCTCTCAACCCTTTACAGGAATCACCTGACCACTTCCCAGCTGGGTCTGATAATAGAACATAGCTGGCATCCCCTGGGCCCCAGCCCTTAAAGGGGCAGCTCCCCTTGTTACAAACTGGGTTGGAAGAAACAACCGAGAGATAAATGACTCCATGTCCCACCCAACAGGTTTGCTTCTCTTGGAAGGTTTGGCTCTTTCGTGATGACTTCTCCCCTGATCATTCCGAATTGTCACTCATTGGTAGGACGCTGACACTTTATTATTTTTTCCTTCTCTCCTGTAAGTTCCAATCCAAACACCAGGAAGGAGGGAAGAGTTTGGAGGCTGGAACTTGCACAGATTGTTCTATATTGGCCCGCACTGTGATACGCCTTAGATCTCTCGCCTTCCATGTCAGGCCAAGGGCACTGCATGGTGCTTGTAAAAGCATGTGTGTGAGAGAGAGTGAGAGTGTGAGAGATGCAAAATAAAAATCTACTTCCCTACTAGAGTTATTTGTCTGTCAATCAACTGTTTTCCCTCCTTTAATCTTTCTCTTTTCACTCCCTTGGATTATTTGTCCTTGTCTGAATCAGTGAAGGAGAACGGAAGAGGATGATGCCAGTACAGGCAGCCACACTTTTCCTGTCTTGTCTTTATTGCCATTGCTGGGACATATTCCAGCCCTCCTCAGCTTTCGTGTATGGGCGTGGGCTAAGGGGATTGCCAAGTCCACTGTGCAACATTGGGCCTTGATCCGCATAGCCAGGTGTCAGGCTGAGGGCTCCAATGGGATTTGGTCTTTCACCTCAAGCTCAGGATGCCAGTGGCCTGAAGCCTGCTAGTAAGCGATGGCCATTTGGTGACCTCTGTGCAACGAGTTGGTGGGCCTTGATCCAGTTCTTAGTGCTCAGGTGTCCATGTCACAAGTGGCACAAATGGACTCGCTGCTTGAGAGAGGCAAAGGAGTGAGTCATGGAGATTGAATTGCCTCTATGAATGGTCCAACAAAGTCAATGGGGGGAAGGCATGCAGTCAGGTCCCACAAAGTCAGAGGGAGGCCTCACCCCACTGCTGCTCTGTGCTATAATTGGAAACATCAGTCTCCCCAGGGCTTCTCCCAGGGCTAACAGCACAGCAGAACTATTCCCAGCCCTCTGGCAAATTTCACCTTCTAACAGCTGTGCATGACAGTTCAGCCAACCCTCAAGTTAGGGCTCCAGCTCCATCTGTCTTGGCATGGTTTCTATCGCTGTGGGACCTGAGCATCCCCCAAACTCTAGCACACTGCTCCTCACTACAGCCCAGGGACGTTGGGAAGCATTAGCCAGTTTTACAAAGGGGGAACTCCGGCCTAGATCTGCAAAGGTATTTAAGCACCTAACTCCCACAGAAGTCACTGAAATCAACGGGCACTAGAAAACCATTGAAGATTAAGGCCAGAGAGGTGAAATAACTTGTTCAACATCACTCAGAACGTGATATCTGGAACAGGGAATTGAAGCCCAGAGTCCTAGGACAAGATAGCACCCTAACCACAGGATCATCCTACTGCAGCTGAAGGTAACTGAATCCTTTCTGTCCTCCGGGAAGCTGACAGCGGCATCTCAGACAAGTTAAATCTTGAGAAGTTTTTCCCCCTTCCTTCATCACTGGAGAATCCTATCTCCCAGCAGGGGGGAGGAGTGCATGTTACATACATCCCTGCTGAATTGTTACATGTTTCTGCCTCATTCCTTAGACAGAGGACTTCGCTACCAGCAAACAGGAGAGAAACAACCATCTGGGATTGCATGTGCTTTGTAGACAGATGGTTGACTATTCTAGTCGTGGCTTATTTCTAGCAATGGATTGTACAGCAACAGTGCTAGTGTGAAAATGGGATGTGACAGGATATGTATTGTTGACACCTTCTGTAAAGTTCAGATGAAACCAAAATGTCAAATTCTATCTAATTAGGTAATTAAGAAAAGAGGAAAAAACATGATTTTATATATATGAAGTATTGTGTATGTATACACACACACACACTATATGCATGCTGTAATATAAATAAAGAATAATCAGCACACGCACACACAAACGTATAGACACTAATATATGCATTCAGACATACCTAGTAATCCGCCCCTAAGTAAGTTGTTCCAATAACATTCAGTTAGAACAGG
>VOCN01048403.1:0-13807 GCA_007922305.1 Dermatemys mawii
AATCCGCCCCTAAGTAAGTTGTTCCAATAACATTCAGTTAGAACAGGTCAACAACTGAAGCAACAGCAGCTCTGATGGGGTAGAGGTGAAGAGTTTAAATCCTGAAATAAGTCACATCTATTTCTGTCCTTATATGATATTGTGCATTGTACATGGCACCTAGATGACACAGTGATGAGAGGATTAGGAATGCCTATTGATACACTGGATAGACAGATGGAGTTCCTAATGCCCAGATCTGTACTCAGACCATTAGACCACATCTGTCTCTGCCTTTAAACAGGTGTGGTTAGTTCTCAGGGGTATAGAGAGGATGGAGCTAGGCTGTTCTCTGGTGGCAGATGACAGAACAAGGAGAAATGGTCTCAAGTTGCAGTGGGGGAGGTCTAGGTTGGATATTAGAAAACACTATTTCATTAGGAGGTGGTGAAGCACTGGAATGGATTACTGAGGGAGGTGGTGGAATCTCCATCCTTAGACGTTTTTAAAGCCTGGCTTAACAAAGCCTTGGCTGAGATGATTTAGTTGGGGTTGGCCTTGCTTTGAGCAGGGGGTTCATGACCTCCTGAGGTCTCTTCAAACCCTGATATTCTAGGATTCTAGGTTAAAGGGCACTGTCAGTTCAACTGTCACACTGTTTGAATTTTTTTACCTGCTACTTTTACCCCTCCTGGAATAACATTCTTCCCTGGAGTCTGGGGAGGTCTGTTCTCTGAGACTTCTCCAGAGACAGCGGGTGATCCTTGCCAGGCTGGGCTTCCAGCCAGTGTCTGGGGGACTGCTCACTGAGACCACACCTTCTTGATGCTGCAATCTTCTGTCTAGGAGATTCCTCTCTCCAGGAGCTCCTATTATAGGCTTCCTATCCTAGCAGGTTCCCCAGAGAGCTCACTCTCTAAGCACCCTGTTCAGCCCTCTGGCTCAGACTTATCTAGGGATCTCCTCTCCACAGGAACCTCCTGTCTTCCTTTGGAGTTCCCTGTAACTCAGCTCTGGTAACCTTTATTAGATCCAGATGCTCATTTACTAATCAGCCATCTGGGATAGTCAATTGCCCCCACATGGGACCTTCATCAGGCAGTCATGGGATGACTGGGCCCTAACTCCCCAAAAGAGCAGCTGCCCCATGGCCATGCCCATAAAAGAAGGATTAGAGAAAAGAACTTGTCTCAATTTTTTTCTCAGATTGTTAACTTTGTGCATTTGACAGAACTTTGCACACAGTCAGAGTCTCTGATTTTTGGAGCACATGGAGCTCAAAGCCTTCAAAGAGGCTCTCCTCAAAGCAAAGCAAGCTCATATGGAATCCAGCAGCCGCTCCTCTGCAGGGAGCTCCCTTCATTCAACAAGGCTTTTTCAGACATTCCCAGCAATTAACTTCCTCTTCTTTTTATCTGCTTCTGGCCAGTTTCTGGAGAGGCTAACTGTTTCCAGCTGCTTCTGGCCCCTCTGTTCATTTTTGCCTCCCTCCATAGAACCCTAACCTGGATCTCTGAGGCCTTCCAAACCAGCCCCAGACTGGTAGTACCAAACCACTACACTGCAGAAGGCAAGCTCAGTCAACTCCCAGACACCATGGGCTCTCCCAAGACCCAAGATCACACTGGACAAAGGTCAGCAGACTGGGAAGGCCATGGGTGGGGCCTACAGCCCCACATGGTTCTGCAGAGATAATGATATATCATGGAGCTGTCCCTCAGGCATCCGGGGGGAGCTGAGCTGAGCTGCCAGGGAGCTCGGGGCATCACTAGGAACCAGAGACAGAGCACAGTGGCAATTCAAGTTGTATGAGCAACTTCATCTTTGTCAGCACTGTCTTTGGAGCCCTCAACTGGGCAAATTTCTTTTCTGACCAGTGTTTTTTGTATGAAATTATTTATTTATTTCAAAGCACCCAGCTGAAGGCTAGGCCCTTCAGAGAAGCCATGGAACAGAAGACACATTCCTTGCTTCAAGGAGCTTCCAGTCTCAGGTCCTGAGCAGTACATGGGTACAGGACTCTGCTTGCATGGAGCTCATAGCAGGATCAGGTCCCAGGTGTTAGTCATGAGACAAGCAGTGTTCTTATTGTTACTCCTTTGGGCCAAGCCATTAGTCAATAGTTGGGGCCTTGCTGGGTGGTCTCCATTAGGAGGAGAAATTGATACAGGTCTGGTATTTCTTTGGTGCAATCCTGCTTATTTATTACAAAGAACGTACACAAAAGTCATGTTTCCCTGGACACACTAGCAACAAACAACAGCAGGCAGTACCACACAGACACACACACACACCTTGCCAAACCATCCTGTAGCCTCTTCATTTGCAGTCAGTCCCAGGAAACCCCTCATTCTCCTGGAGTTAGTTCTTGCTCAGGCCTTGCCATGCAGCCCACTGCCTTGGGTGCTGGCTTCTATTATTTCCAGGTACCACTAGGTAAAGGGTTTAATTGCTCCTTCCATTTTGCCTGAATGAAGAGCTCTTAGCACAACCAGGTCTGTGGTTGATGGCAGCTATTAACACCTTCCAGCATAACAATACAGTTATTTCTTTGCATTACAGTAGCACCTAAACAACAAGGAGTCCAGTGGCACCTTAAAGAGCCACATGGAAGTTTGTGTGGATACAGATTAACTGTACACTTTGGGGAAGAGAAATTCCACACAATCTCTCCAAGCCATCCTACCTCTCTCCCAGCTTCCAAACAGACTCTCCTTGTGTAAAGTCAGCCTGTCACCTCCCAGTTAGCTTCTTGTTTTTGTGGATACAGACTAACACGGCTACCCCTCTGCTAGCAGCAGCTAGAGATCCCAACTGAGATCTGGGCTCCATGGTACTGGGCTCTGTACAGATGCACAGAAATACAGACCCTGCCCCCAAAGAGCTTGCAGTCTAAACAGATGTAGCCACTACCCCAAGGTGTGACTTAAGTCTCATCCATTTTCTCTCCCTGGCGCTTGTTATCACTAATTCTGAGAGCAATTCCCTCCTCCCCTCACATGGGTTGGATTCTGGGTTCTTTTCCTGGCACCTGGTGCCTCCACTCAAAGGGACTCCTCACTATGCCCTGTACACAGAGAAGCTGCCCCTTCAGCAAATCAGTGATAATGCTACAAGCTGGCAAGGAGCGTGCTGCCCAGTGCACAAGCGACAATAAGATAAATAAAACAAATCCTGGCAAAGGAATCCAAAAAGAGCAACATAACATTGGGGTGGGGGAGCTTTCCTGGGAACAGGAAATGAGGATCTGGGAAGAAAAAGGTTATGGTTCTCTAACAAACAATAAACAGTCAATTCCCCTTCCTAACCTTCACAAACTTCTCTAGTTTCAGCTCACGCCCTGACACCCTCTCCCAAGGCAGATGGTATGGTCAAGGTAGTGGGTCCTGAGATGGAATGTTGCAGCACCACGGTCCTAGCCAGCTTAAAACAAAAAGCACCTTATCTGTTCTTCCCCCCTGGGAAGAGTGGGGGTCTCTCTGAGTCCCCCGCTGGTTCCCTGGGTTGGAATCCTCCGGGGATCTTGGCTGGCTCACAGTAGCCTGTGCCAGTTGGAATCTCTCTCTCTCTGGATGCTGGTCACTACAGGTCTGGATCCAGCTGAGTCCTACAACTAGAGACTCAGAGCAGTGGATGTGCCCTTTGGGGGAATGGGAATTCCGCACAGCCTCCCTGAGACACCCCACCTCTCTCCCAGCTTCCAAACAGACTTTATTTGTGTAAAGTTAGCCTGTCCCTCCCTAGTTAACTTACTGGGGACCACACAGCCTTGGCTTGTCGTTGCTCCAGTGGACTTGTTGTCCAGATCATCCATGCAAAAGCCTCCCTAACTGGTCCCAGCAGTTCACACCGGACTCCAAGAAGCCATGCAAAAGCCTCCCTAACAGGTTTCCAAGAAGGCTGGGAGCAGGCTCAGAGGACTCCTGTAGCCATTTTAGCTGTAGTCCTTTTGATAAGGCCTCCGATAGACTCAGATCACAGTTCCAGGAACTGGCAAACTCCTAGAGGGGCTTACACAGACACAGGCACAGGGTACTTCTGCACAGCACTATTCTTTCGGTGGCCCCAGACGCACTAGTCATGGGCCAGGACTAACCACCAGAACAACCAACCAAGGCAAATGGTGGATTCTCACTCTTGACGTCTTCTGATCCAGACAGGAGGCCTTCCGCCAAGATGTGTTTTAGTCAAACGAAAGTTACCAGGCTCGACCCAGGAGTAGCTGGTTGGAATGGACTGGCCTGTGATAGAGAGGAGGTCAGATAAGATCAGCTAATGGTCCCTTTTGACCTTAAAATCTACGAACCTTCACTACCCAGATTATGCTGTCTGCAGTGAGTTCTTTTAATCGTGCAGATAGTTAATTACTGGGGCTGACACACAAGCTCCTGTGTGCACGAAACTGTGCAAAACACCTTCTCGTTTGAACTCCTCCTGTTGTCTTGCTGCTGAGTGATGCCAATCTCTGTATCCTGCCAGCGTGGCCCTATTTCAGTCACACAGACGCCAAGTCCTTCTTGCTTAATGCAAAGCGGGCAAAAATGCTGGCACTTGATTTACTGTCGTTCCCATTTGTTGATTTGGGGAGCTGAGTCTACCCTAGAAGATCATTCATTTCACAACAGGCATACAGGCCAGGGGAACGTACCCTGCAAGGAGCTCTGTGCAGCTGGGCCCTGTGCACAGCTGGCGTTCCCTGCCACACCAGAGCCACGTGGGTGTGTCCCGCACCCGTCGAGGCAGCGGCTGGTGAGGAAACTTGAACAAGCAGAATTGGGAAGAGGAATTGCAGCAACAGAATACATTTCTCTCTCTCTCTCTCTCTCTCAACCTCTTTCCTGCATAAAAGACGAATTTCACAGGCTGCAGTGCCTCCACTTGGAGTTTTGCGACCGCGACATTTTGAGCAAAACTTGAATTGGGGGAGGGATTATTATTAGCTCACTTTTTAAAGCAAATCACATCTAAAACTAGTGCATCAAAATGTCACAGATGAATAACTCACTGAGTGAAAGAAGCAATGATGGATTCCCGGGAGGTGAAATTTTCCATAACAAAATAGTGACTTAAAAAAAAAAAAAAGATTTTTACAGTGTTACGAACTCTCACAATTTTATCTCAGGTCTCTATAGTTGTTGTTTCTCTGAAAGCTCCAGCTCCTGGATGCATGTGATTGAGCTGAGAATCTCAGTGGTCTTTTGAAAAGTAACTGTCTAGTTCTTATGGTTGTGGAGAAAGGCTTGAAAGTGTGACTCAAGTGCACCTAAGGGCCTAGAAATTAGAAGATTAATAAAATCAGCCTCAGATCAACTATTTCTTTTAAAAGCTCATGATTTTAAATAGGATTTTAATAGTTCCACTGAAGGCCATGGCATCCCACCTGCTTACCCTAGGTCTGAATTTGATCCAGAGGCCACATTATGCCTCCTCCCCTCAGTTCCCCATGGGGAAGAATTATACAGAATCCTCCAGCAGCATTTCGCTCTCACCTTGAGCGGCAGAAATTGCCACTCCGCATCCCTAATAACAGCGTAATCAAAAGTTATGATGCATTTTTCAGTAATCAGAAGAAATGATCCCCACTTAGCGTTAAGTAAAGCAAATTCACCGCTGGAAGAGAAAAAAAGGAGTCAAAAGCCTTTCAATTTTCATTTGAAATGAATGAGTCAGTGTCATTTTGGTAAAGCAGTTAACAACGGCAGTGCACCCCTTTCCCAGCCCTTAACAGGTACAATTTGCTTTTAACAAACAACCTCACAGAGGTCTCCTGTGCTATATTAACATGGTGGCATTCAAACCTTCTCTCTGTTGTGTGTTTAAATTGGGTAATAGAGTCAGTCGGAGGAATACCACCATGAATCTTAAGAGGCAGTGTAATCTGCCAGCATCTAAAATATCTTTTATAAAAAAAAAGATAACTGAATCTGTTTGCTGTTTGTGTGGGGTTATTTCAGAGCCAAATAATAATAATTATAAAAAAGGCCCAATAAGATCAAAAGCGGCTCAGCGTGAGATGATAGCGGCTGCACCCAGCTCTGAGGAGGGAACAGTCTTTATTTTGCAAAGAGCAACTGTGTATTAAGGCTCCCCCCAAACCCAGGTGTCAGAGAAGAGAGACAAGTGCTACATTTTAATTGGATTTAGGAAGCAGACATTCTTTCCTTCTGCATGAGCTCCCTTCCACTATCCTCAGAGGCTCTGGACAAAACATGTTCATCCCCTGCAATGCTGTGTCCACATAAAACAGATTTGTAATAATGCTAAGAGAAATTCACTAGACCCTTAAATAATCACCACAGGGGTTTGTAGAGTATAGAAATAGGGTAGCATCCCTTTAAATAGTTTGTGAGCACTCTCGCGACGCTCACGATGTTCTGTGGTTTAGTGCCAAGAGCCAAGAGGTTACGGCTCTCCCTTGCGTGTTGTTTATAGTTAGTAAACACAGTTATTTGAAACCCAGCTGTGCCCGTGTGGTTTCCTTTGTTCCTATTGTTATTGGTGTGAAGAGCAAAAGACACAACATTTTCTCTCTGTCCCTGGGCCAGATTGTCCTTCGTGAGGTTCCCTTCAGAGAGACTTCCTGGCATTGTTCCCATGGAGTGGGATGTCAGAAGGTGGGCGGTTGTCCCTGCAGAATAATCATATAGAATCATAGAATATCAGGGTGGGAAAGGACCTCAGGAGATCATCTAGTCCAACCCCCTGCTCAAAGCAGGACCAATCCCAGATTAAATCATCCAACAGATTTTTGCTCCATATCCCTAAATGGCCCCTTCAAGGATTGAACTCACAGCCCTGGATTTAGCAGGCCAATGCTAAATACGGCAAGCAGTTCATCTCCCAAACCAGCGCACCTTCCGAGCCCTGAAGGGACTGGCAGAAACCCTCAGTGAAAACCACACTGAGGCTCAAAACCACCAAACCCAAGGTGGTGAGTGTCAGAGCCCGGGTTCACAGAGGACTTGCAGGGCTTGGAATTTGGCACTAATCCTAGCAGTGTAGACATCCCATCTCTGCTCAAGCTTGGGCTCTGAGATACCCCCACCAGGTCTCAGTCCACACTTTAGCCAAAGCAGGAATGTCTACACGGTTATTTTAGCACTGGAACATGAGCCCCAAATGCTCCAACTGTAGATGTGGCTTATGAGACTCACTGCCTCAAGGGTTTTCTTGCAGTGGAGATGTACCCAGTGAGGCCTTAGCCTCAGTTACGCTTAAGCCCATTTATCCCATTCTGGGAGCACCCCGGGGCCTTAAGGGGGCAGACTTCTGTAAATCAGAAGACCTATAGGCTGCTTACCCTTACCCCTGAGCTGAGGGAGCCACCAGCTGCCCCAGAATACAAGAAGCACAAAGCCACCGAGGAACCCCCAGCACAGGCACAAGGGCCGAGCTCCCCATGCCTCAAGGCACTCTCCTCAACCCCTCAGAACAGGGACTCCCTTACAGGCCAGTCGCCCTGGAATTCCCTCCAGAGGATGGTGACCCAGCAGGCTGAGCGCTCTCCCTAAGCTAACTCTGCTGTATGCTGTGTTCATTCAGGGCTGGTGGGCCTGAGCTGGGTACATGAGCAGCAGACAGCTCCATAGCCTTGCTCCTCCCAGCCCCACCTCCTCCCAGAGAGCCCCCGAGGAAGGGCTTCTAAGGGGAAGGTGGGAACCATGCTACAAAAAACACATCTCTATGAGCTCTCAGTTGCAGAGCGCCCTCCTCTCCCTCAGTCATTCCTTTCTTTTCTCCTTTCATTACTTCACAGACTCCTTGGCTTTCTGGAGAATTACAGGAGGAAAATGAAAAATTCATCTTCTCAGTCAGTAATTGGCATTTTTGTTTAACATCTGAGGATCTGAATGGAACGGGAGCCGTCACGCAGTATTAAGATAAGGTTTCTACCCATGCTCCCACCCAGAGCGTTCGGGAGCTCACGCTGAAGGAAGTACAGCATCCTACCTATTGACATTTGAAAGCATGCCTAGTATTTTTATTAGAGCTACAGATAATGAAAGCAGCCTGGACATACGCAATTTTTAGAGCGTAATCCACTGGAAGTGATGTCAATCCAATAATGGAATATTCTACTTTCTCCTCTCTTTTTTTCGACTTCAAATATGTGCTTCCCAAATTTCAGCCGAGTTACTGTTCCAATCAATAGCACCAAGGCTCTAAGCATAAGACTCTATTAACAGGATGCCGGCAAAGGCTCGCTATTGATCTGAAACACATCCCAGTAGTGGCAGAGAAGTACCGGGAGCAGAGGGAGGATATGCTAAATAAGAATACCTGCATAACAAGGACCAGAGCCAAACAGTTTCTGAAATTACAGTTATCTGGAGTAAAAAGAAGTACCTGTACTGAAAACATATTACATTCTATTAAAAAGATACCTCCTGTAACATTACTAATGACCAGAATCTGCCCCCCAAGAGCCACTAAACCACTGGATTCGATGGAAATCTTGCCATGGACTTCAAAGGGGCCAGGATTTCTCCCCCTGTGTTTGATACCCAGCATGTTTCATTCACTTGAAAGATTCAGCCCAGAAGAGGTGGGAAGGAGGCATGCCTCCCCTACAGCTCCTGCTAACAGCAATCACACTGTCAGCTGGGAAATAGATCACTACATAAGTAGGTCCAAGGCTTACAGTAATTAGATCTATTTATAAGGTGCATATGATTCACCTCCAGGGCCCTGATGCACTGTGACGAATAGGGATGGGCTCAGCTTTGCTGAGCCAGGGCCTAAAATGACAACCTTCTTTCTGATGGTTGCTTGGTGGCCTGTGTGAAATGAGTTTGTGGGTCTCAGGCAAGTTCCTATTAGCCAGATGTCCACATTAAAAAAAACACACCCTCACCAGTGGAACCAGTGAGCCCCCTTGTTAACTGTCTCAGCAGAGCAACAACCCCACCTCAGCCCTAGAGGAGCTAAGGCAGGGGGAAGTGAGATGACTAGAGGATTTCAGCCTCTGGGATAGTCCGTCCTGGGTTCTATGGCTCCACCCTCATCTATATGAAATGGTGGAGGGTTTGTCCTGATAGGCGTCACCCACTCCTTGCCAAGATTCAAATAGGCCTGGTTCTGTGGCCCCTCCCTCAACTGAGGAAGTGGGTATTTTGTCCTGGTAGACTCCACCCACCCTTCCTGGAATTCAAATAGGCTTTGGTCCTGCAGCCCCTCCCTTATTTTTCTTTTGCTTTAGTGGGCTCCACCTGCCCATGCCAAGATCTACATAGACTGATGCCTTTCACACCCCCTGGAATCACCAGTGGATGGCTGGTTTTGAGCCTTTGCCCTCACTCCCATGCCCATTTCCTCAGTTTTTGTCCCCCAAATTTATTTGCCATTTGTGTTCCTGTGGCCCCACCTTCTGCTGAGGGGCGGCCATTGTTATTTTTCTGGCTAGGCTCCTTCTAGTCCTCAAGGATCAAATAAGCTGGTGCTCCCCAGGGACATCAGTGATAGCTCCTACATGGAGTCACGATCACACACATCAGTGGCACAGTTTACAGAGTGCCCAGGACCCTGGCACATACCTACCTGCAGTGCTCCTTGTTGCAGCCCTTCTTCCACCACCTCCAGAATCTGTACTTGAGAATCTAGCTGCACTGCTCCTCACTTCTCTTGCCTTTTGCATTCCCCATCCATAGTGCCACAAGGACAGTCTACATTCTCCTGCCATTGGTCAGAACAGTGGTCCATTAACGCAGGGGGAGGAAGCAGACTGAGAAGATTCTCTGTGACTCCTTCTTTGCACTCCTAAGATCATGTATCTGAGGTGAGTTCCTGAGGTGCAATCCACTGGCTCGCTGGACATCTTGGAGCAGTGGCCACTATCTGTGGTTCTCTGCTCAGTGCCCCCTCATTGATCGTCTCACTCCTGTCTATGTTATGGGTTTAGTTGTCCATCGTATTTAGTACAAATGTTGGAAAGAAATATTTGTACCTATCATGTTCCCTTCTCACCCCTCACCCCCTAAAAAAACTATGAAATAGCTTAGACAAATCTGACTCCTGATTATTTATTTTCTGTACGTCAGATTAACTGATTGACACCTGCTGAGAATCTAGCCCTCTCTTCCATTTTTTTTTGTTTTCATTTTCCTGCTGCAGTCCCTTCAGACACCTTCTCCTGCCATGGACACATCTGAAGAGAACAAGAGAGGAAAAGCGACAGAGTCCTGTGGCACCTTAAGAGGGGAAAGGCAGACAGCTTTCCAAGACGTTTGACACCACCTGCTTATCAGTGCCGATGTATCTTCCCATCACCTGCTGCCTGCTTACATGTGTGTGCACACACGCAGAGTAGGGAAGTTAAAGGTGTTCAGTTAGCCCATTTATTACATGCTTATTAGATAACAGGCACCTGGCATGATAAATTGGCTGCACAATTGCTCCACTGCTGCTCTCAGTGCTCTGCAGGTTTTGCTAATTTTGTTTTGCACAGGCTCGGCCGAGGCAGCGTTGTTTTAGAGACAGACAGGCTTTGAATGGCTAAAAATAAATAAATAAATAAATAAAAATAATAAACAAACACCCTGACCCTTCAAACATCACCCTCGACAGGACCTATGGGGCATATTTTGAGGGCCGTTGTGTTGTTTTTCCATTGCAAGTATGTCTCTGCAAATCTCAGGCATGTGACAAGTAGCAGATTGGCAGCTCTAGGGTTTGTCTACACTGCAGTGTAAGCCCCGGGTTAGTAGAACTTGAGTTAGCAGATCCTGGGTTTGTTAATCTAAGGCTTGAGTGTCTACACACATTTGTAACCCCTGGTTAGGAATTGTTGAACCCTGGGTCTCAATCTGTGGCTACTGCACCTATGCAGCCTTATACAAGTCCAAGTCCAACCACCCACATCCCGTACTTCCTAGCACCCACCCAAAATGTGGTCACTCTAGCCCTTTGTTGATAGTGCAGTGTGGCAAAACTTGTCTGTCCACCAACCTTGCCTGTGCAGAAGACAAAAAAAAGTTGGCTGGTGGCATTGTGGGATACTTTTGGTGAAACTTCCAGAGGACAAGTCCAGTGGGGCAGCATCTGCACTGCAAAAGTAATGGGGCTGCAAGCCTCCACCCCCATGGGGTGGAGGAACCCTGGGTCTAAGCCCTGGGTGATCTCACTTTGTGCCAAAACTCCTATGACATGTCCATACATGCAGCCTACCTTGCAATCATCGTACCATTGCATTGGAACACCAATCCCATAGTGCTTGCCACTAGGAGCAGGTTTTGAGTTAACTTACAGCTACAATACCAGCTGATACTTCCACTGCATGCATCCAATGAAGTGGGTAGTAGCCCACAAAAGCTTATACTTCAATACTTTTGTTAGTCTTTAAGGTGCCACAGGACTCTTCGTTGCTTCTGCAAACCCAGACTAACACAGCTACCTCTCTGATTCTTCCAGCTACAAGACACTTCACTGTGGAGTTTGGAGGTTCAGCTGAGCCAATGAATCTGCAGCATCCTGTCCACCCTGGGAGACTTCATTACAGACTGTGCAGATTTCAACCCGAAATGAAGACTTCATTCCAAGCTTTGCAACCAAACAATACAAGTAGCCCTTGTAAAACACAGCAGACACCTTGTGCGTGGACAGAGAGCAACCCATGGAAGCTGCAACCTCAAGATATTTCTAATAACTGTTTGCAATGCCTTTCCAGGTAGCATGGCTGTTCCGCTCTCTCAACCCTTTACAGGAATCACCTGACCACTTCCCAGCTGGGTCTGATAATAGAACATAGCTGGCATCCCCTGGGCCCCAGCCCTTAAAGGGGCAGCTCCCCTTGTTACAAACTGGGTTGGAAGAAACAACCGAGAGATAAATGACTCCATGTCCCACCCAACAGGTTTGCTTCTCTTGGAAGGTTTGGCTCTTTCGTGATGACTTCTCCCCTGATCATTCTGAATTGTCACTCATCGGTAGGACGCTGACACTTTATTATTTTTTCCTTCTCTCCTGTAAGTTCCAATCCAAACACCAGGAAGGAGGGAAGAGTTTGGAGGCTGGAACTTGCACAGATTGTTCTATATTGGCCCGCACTGTGATACGCCTTAGATCTCTCGCCTTCCATGTCAGGCCAAGGGCACTGCATGGTGCTTGTAAAAGCATGTGTGTGAGAGAGAGTGAGAGTGTGAGAGATGCAAAATAAAAATCTACTTCCCTACTAGAGTTATTTGTCTGTCAATCAACTGTTTTCCCTCCTTTAATCTTTCTCTTTTCACTCCCTTGGATTATTTGTCCTTGTCTGAATCAGTGAAGGAGAACGGAAGAGGATGATGCCAGTACAGGCAGCCACACTTTTCCTGTCTTGTCTTTATTGCCATTGCTGGGACATATTCCAGCCCTCCTCAGCTTTCGTGTATGGGCGTGGGCTAAGGGGATTGCCAAGTCCACTGTGCAACATTGGGCCTTGATCCGCATAGCCAGGTGTCAGGCTGAGGGCTCCAATGGGATTTGGTCTTTCACCTCAAGCTCAGGATGCCAGTGGCCTGAAGCCTGCTAGTAAGCGATGGCCATTTGGTGACCTCTGTGCAACGAGTTGGTGGGCCTTGATCCAGTTCTTAGTGCTCAGGTGTCCATGTCACAAGTGGCACAAATGGACTCGCTGCTTGAGAGAGGCAAAGGAGTGAGTCATGGAGATTGAATTGCCTCTATGAATGGTCCAACAAAGTCAAGGGGGAGAAGGCATGCAGTCAGGTCCCACAAAGTCAGAGGGAGGCCTCACCCCACTGCTGCTCTGTGCTATAATTGGAAACATCAGTCTCCCCAGGGCTTCTCCCAGGGCTAACAGCACAGCAGAACTATTCCCAGCCCTCTGGCAAATTTCACCTTCTAACAGCTGTGCATGACAGTTCAGCCAACCCTCAAGTTAGGGCTCCAGCTCCATCTGTCTTGGCATGGTTTCTATCGCTGTGGGACCTGAGCATCCCCCAAACTCTAGCACACTGCTCCTCACTACAGCCCAGGGACGTTGGGAAGCATTAGCCAGTTTTACAAAGGGGGAACTCCGGCCTAGATCTGCAAAGGTATTTAAGCACCTAACTCCCACAGAAGTCACTGAAATCAACGGGCACTAGAAAACCGTTGAAGATTAAGGCCAGAGAGGTGAAATAACTTGTTCAACATCACTCAGAACGTGATATCTGGAACAGGGAATTGAAGCCCAGAGTCCTAGGACAAGATAGCACCCTAACCACAGGATCATCCTACTGCAGCTGAAGGTAACTGAATCCTTTCTGTCCTCCGGGAAGCTGACAGCGGCATCTCAGACAAGTTAAATCTTGAGAAGTTTTTCCCCCTTCCTTCATCACTGGAGAATCCTATCTCCCAGCAGGGGGGAGGAGTGCATGTTACATACATCCCTGCTGAATTGTTACATGTTTCTGCCTCATTCCTTAGACAGAGGACTTCGCTACCAGCAAACAGGAGAGAAACAACCATCTGGGATTGCATGTGCTTTGTAGACAGATGGTTGACTATTCTAGTCGTGGCTTATTTCTAGCAATGGATTGTACAGCAACAGTGCTAGTGTGAAAATGGGATGTGACAGGATATGTATTGTTGACACCTTCTGTAAAGTTCAGATGAAACCAAAATGTCAAATTCTATCTAATTAGGTAATTAAGAAAAGAGGAAAAAACATGATTTTATATATATGAAGTATTGTGTATGTATACACACACACACACTATATGCATGCTGTAATATAAATAAAGAATAATCAGCACACGCACACACAAACGTATAGACACTAATATATGCATTCAGACATACCTAGTAATCCGCCCCTAAGTAAGTTGTTCCAATAACATTCAGTTAGAACAGG